>JANKOD010000006.1:20634047-20645389 GCA_026284645.1 Erythroxylum acuminatum
CTATAACTTTTAACGACCATTTTCTTACTTTTAGCAACCATTAATAATAGTTGTTGAAACTAATTTTTCTTGTAGTGGCTACAGACATTGCAGCTGTTTATGATGCCATTTTTTTCATTTTCTCAGACGAAGGTGTGAGGTACAGTATTCTTAAAATTAAAACCATTGAAGTACATACATATTTTAATTTTGATGTGCTAGAACAAATAGGGCTGAAACATAAATTGTTGAGATTCTGTGAGAGAGGTAAATGAGAACAATTTGTACGTATTAAGATACTGACACTAGAATTTTTCACTTCTTTGAGGTTTGAGTCAAGCAAACCAATTATGGTTTAGATTACTAGGACAGACTTATTGTTTGGATGAGAATTTGTTAGGACAACTATTTGGTTTTGATGTTAGTGAACTAACCTTGGTAGATTATCAGTATTTTGATGTACCATACTTAAAACGTTCAAAGATCATAGAATACAACAGCATGCAGTTCTGAGATCCTCGGACACGTACAACAGTTAAGCACAGGTTTTCAAGTGCAACTTCAAGTTCTACACTTCAACCTATAGACGATTTTTCATCAAGTGAGTAGGAACAACAAGAACCACAACAACCGTAGCAACCTGGTTGGGCCAGGGTTTACACACTCATGGTTCAAAATAACATAAATACACAGCAGTAGCTGAATGAAATGAATCAGCGGATGAATTTTATAAATCAGCGAATGGACTAGACATTTTAGGATGTGCGATACGTGAGCGGCAAAATGCACAAGTCTTGGGAGATTCAAAGACTCGACGTGCCATCTCAACCCCAAGCCTCCGGGATCTCCACAAACTTCGTGAATAGTACAACTATGAGATTAGTATATGTGAATGTGGTAGACCTGAATTACACTTATTATTAATTATCTGCTTCTTAATATTAATTTTATTATTCTTACCAGTATTAATTTTGTACTTACTATTATTAATTTTGTACTTATGCGAGTTTTCCTTAAATGCAAAACGTTTCCCACATTTTTGCAGAAATGCATTTCGCAGAAATTCAAAGCCTTAAAAATTCAAAACTCCATAATTCATTACTCATATATACTTAACAATTTCCCACATAATAAAATTACATTGCAGTAACATATTAATTAAACATTTCCGCAGTTAATGAATTACATTGAATGAGCATATAATCAACTATTTAAGAATTGCACAAGTTACCAACTTTCAGTAAATGTTAAGTTTCTTTACTCATGCAACTTTTAAAGAATTGCATAAGTCACTAACTTCCAGTAAATGTTAAGTTTGTTTACTTATGCAACTATTTAAGAATTGCACGAGTCACCAAGTTTAGTAAATGTTTAGTTTGTTTACATCAACAATCAATTTTAGCTTACATTATTATCAGAATAATCTGTTACAAATACAGAACTTTTCAGCACGAAGGCAACGACAACATTTGTCAATGAAATACCCACTCCTAAATTGTTTACTTCTTTCAAATTTGCTACACCAAATGCTTGTTGTGCTTATAAATCAATATGCATGTTAAATAATTCAAACAAAAAAAAGTAATGCAATTATTAAAAACATTAAAATTAAGACAAAAACTTTCTTCAATTTACCAAAAGCAAATCAGTCATGCGCATTAAAGGTGAGATAGCAACACTAATATTTTGTTGACTTGTTTTAACATCATTGACCTAACATGATAAATGATTCAAAGATTAATAACACATTACAAACATAAAATATTACAAATAATAGAAACAAATAGTTAAACAAAGAATACCAAAGAATTTGTTGCATAATGATGATGAGTGCATAGTATTGTTGACTTAACCATATGAACACCTATTGGCTGCATTTTGTTATTAACATAACCAATTGGTTGATAAATAAAAATGTAAATTGTTTAAAATTATTATACCCATAAGACAATATTAGAAATAGAACCTGAGATTGTTGTATACAATCTTCATGATTACAAACCATACTTGTCAATTCCTTACAAATAGAAATTGCCTGCATTTGGTATTTTTCATTAGCAATAAAAGCAAATTTTGTTTAAAGCAAATACCACAACACATACAGACATTATTAATTACCCAATGCCAACCTGTTGTTGATGTAATATGGGAGCTTGTATGCTGGAGATAATCTGAGTTTGTTAGAAATTATGTTCAGATTCCTAAATAAAGCCGTTTAAGCAAAAAATATTTAAAATTATTAGTACAAAAATTTTATACATCCTTTCAAAACAATATTACTGAAATTTTAACCTGAGTATTAGAAAGGGGGATTACTGTCGAATCCTCCATATTTGTTGAAGTCTTACATTTCTTCACATTCGTTCGTTTCTTTGAATTTTTCTCTAGTCCACCCCTCGATCTTTTACTTGATGTAGGATTTCTCTTCATTTTCACATCTCTTATGTGATTCATTTAAGCAAAATTAATGTCAATTTCATTCAGCACATTCATTTCAATATTTTAGCGTTGGCTGAACTCTTGATGTTGCGATATTTGATTCTCTTGATCAACTATTTCTTCACCTTTCAATTTCTCATCAACCATGCTCAACGTGTTGAAAAGGTAATCTTTCACAATTTTATATGCATCTCTCCTCTCTACTGCTCTTGTAACCAATCGCATGCTTAATGTACACAATTCTTTATATCTTATAGTTGACAATAGTTTAAAATCCATATTGGCTTCATTGACAGTTGACTCCTTACTAACAATCATCCATCATTTTGCTTTCCTTGTCCATCTTTTCAAAATATACTTGCTTGGAATTGTCCAAATATTTTTGAAGTTATAATCCTTCAACACATGAGAGCATAAAATGCCAACAAACTCAAACTTCCCACAACGACAATGAACTTCATCATTACATGAATCATAACTGACCAATTTAGAGTAGCTCTTCCCAGGAACACTAATCTTATATTTATCAACCGTTCTATCTTTACCACAAAGACGAAAATTAGAATCATGACAATGATTCCATTGATCTTGAAAACATTTAAAAACTTCTAGCGTGTAGACAGTAGTTGCATGCTTTAAAATTTTAACCGGTGCTGACAATGTTGAACTGCTGACATTACTTCTAAAATCAACTTTTAACTCCTCAAATCGACGATCATCAATAATCCGCTGAAAGTGATTAAAAAATTATAATAAGTTATGCTGATAACTGACGTACCTTTTTATCAACTATTCATACTCTCACTTCATTGTGTAGTCATCATGTCTGCACAAAATATTTTGCGCCCAAAAATCAAAGCCCATTTTTCTTAATATGATACATATGTTTCAACCATACATTATCTTCAAGTTTATATTTTTCCAACATCTTATTCTATGCAACGCGAAAATCTTCTTCTTCTTCATAGTCATATATGTATGAGCTAAAATTCCTTAAAAACTCTTTAATCTTAAAAAATACATCACTAAAATAGATGACAACATTTTGATAATGTGCCAAATACACAATCGATGATGAGTCTTTGGCTATCTTGAAGCTAATGCCTTTGCGAATGCCGCATTCTGATTACTAAGAATAGTTGTAGGCTTTTTGTCAGACATCGCTCTATCAAATGTCTCGAACAATCACTCAAATGCAAGAGCAGTCTTATCATAGAGGAGTGCAACACCAAAAACTATTGTTTGCTTATAATGGTTGACACCAAAAAACAAAGCAAATAGACGACCCTCACCATTCTTCTTGGGAGTAGTATTGAAGCATACTACATCACCAAAGTCTAAGTAGTCATTCCTTATTTTTGCGTCAGACCAAAATATGTTAGTGATCAAATCATCTCCGTCTACTTGAATGGCATAAAAGAAATTTGAATCTTTCACCTGTATTTTATACAAATATTATAACACCTCACGTGTATTCCCTTTTTCATGTCTCATGTTCGTTTAGACCTTAAATAATTCTTGTAACCATCCGGAATAAAGCCGACATTATTTCTCCCACCTGCTTGTCTCACCATAAAATCATGGGATGCTTTCGGTCAAATTCCCGCACCATTAGCCATTTAAATTTACATTACCGCAATTGAAGATATCTTTATGTGACTTCTATGCAAATGTATTTTATTTGGAGATGAAAGGTAATGATTGTGCTCCTTCACAAATTGAATGACTTGAAATTTTCCAGTTTGTACTCTATTCACGTTTATCCTTGCCTCACAACCAAATCTTCTTTCTGGCCTTTAAGCTCCTACATACAAATCTCTTCTATCGGTCATCCGTTTACCCTTAGCACTATAACAAAAAAAATCTACAAATCTACAAATCAACTTACTACTTTTATCTTTATGACTTTTACTTCTTCTAATTTCAAAGCCCATATGCTTTGCATAAGTTAAATAAAATTGATAAGCTTCTTCTTAATAAGGTACTGAATATCTCAGTAAAATGACTTGTGTATATTATGAGATGAACTATGAAATATATACAGGAGAGTTACAGTGTTGTTGTAACTAACAGAATAACAGAGTATCTGCAAGGATATACATGAATAAGAGAGTATCTAGAAGATATACAGAGAAGAGATATGCTGAATAGTTCCTATTTGTTAGTCGGTTGTGATTCATTCCTACTACTTCTGTCGCGAACTACATGCCAATTTTCGGTACTAACTCTCTTCCAACCAAATCTCTTGCATTCATATTCCTTCTCTCATTCCCAAAGCCAATATCATTGTTACGTTGCTCATTATCAATTTCATAATTTAAACGATGGCATAGAGTCGATGTGCCATCTATTTTCACACCTATGAAATTAACAAACAAGGACCAATATTTTCATATGTAATTATGAACACAACCAAAAATGACCAGAAACAAGATTTTGGTTGTGAGATAAAGATGAAAGTGAATAGTGTGCAAACTAGAAAATTTCATTATTTAATTTGTGAAGGAATACAATCACTACCTTTCATCCTCAAACAAATCACATTTGCATAGAAGTCACAAAAATATATCTTTAGTTGCGGCAATGCAAATTGAAATGATTAATGGTATGAGAATTCGACCAAAATCATCCCACGATCTTATGGTGAGACAAGCAGGTGGGAGAAATAGTGTTGGCTTTATTTCGGATGATTGCAAGAATTATTTAGGATCTAAACGAATAGACATAAAAAAGGGAGATACACGTAAGTTGTTAGAATATTTATATAAGATGCAGGTGGAAGATCCAAATTTCTTTTATGCCATTCAAGCAGACGAAGATGATTTGATCACTAACATATTTTGGCCTGACGCAAAAATGAGAAATGACTACATAGACTTTGGTGATGTAGTCTGCTTTGATACTACTTACAAGAAGAATGGTGAGGGTCGTCCACTTGCTTTGTTTGTCGATGTCAACCATTATAAGTAAACAACAGTTTTTGATGTTACACTCATCTATGATAAAACTGCTCTTACATTTGAGTGGTTCTTCGAGATATTTGATAGAGCGAGATATCTAGCAAAAAGCCTACAACTATTCTTACTGATCAGGATGTGACAATCGCAAAGGCATTAGCTTCAAGATGGCCAAAGACTCATCATCGACTGTGTATTTGGCACATTTATCAAAATGCCGTCATCTATTTGAGTAATGTATTTTCTAAGTTTAAAAAATTTTCAAAGAATTTCAACTCATAGATATATGATTATGAAGAAGAAAATTTCGCGTTGCATAGAATAAGATGTTGAAAAAATATGAACTTAAAAATAATATATGATTGAAACGTATGTATCATGTTAAGGAAAATAGGCTTTATTTTATGGGCACAAAATATTTTGTGCAGACATGATAACCAACCAACGAAGTAAGAGCATGAATAATATGATAAAAAAGGTACATCGGTTATCAGCGTAACTTATTACAATTTTTTAATCACTTCCAGCGACTTATTGATGATCGTCGATTTGAGGAGTTAAAAGTTGATTTTAGAAGTAATGTCAGCAGTCTAACATTGTCAACACCGGTTAAAATTTTAAAGCATGCAGCTACTGTCTACACACCAGAAGTTTTTAAATGTTTTCAAGATCAATGGAATCATTGTCATGATTCTTATTTTCATCTTTGCGATGAAGATAGAACGGTTGAGAAATATAAGATCAGTGTTGTTGGAAAGAGCTACTATAAATTGGTCCGTTATGATTCATGTAATGATGAAGTTCATTATAATTGTGGAAAGTTTGAGTTTGATGGCATTTTATGCTCTCATATGTTGAAGGTTTATAACTTCAAAAATATTTGAAAATCCCAAGTAAGTATATTTTGAAAAGATGGACAAAGTAAACAAAATGCTGAACGATTGCTAGTAAGGAGTCAACTGTCTATGAAACCAATATGGATCCTAAACTGTTGTCAACTATAAGGTATAAAGAATTGTGTACATTAAGCATGCGATTGGTTACAATAGCAGCAGAGAGGAGAGATGCATATAAAAATGTGAAAGATCATCTTTTCAACATGTTGAACATGGTTGATGAGAAATTGGAAGGTGAAGATATAATTGATCAAGAGAACCAAATATCACAATTTGGTTGATCAAGATATAGTTGAATAAGGGCTCAGCCAACGCTCCAATATTGAAATGAAATGTACTGAATGAAGCTGACATTAATTTTTCTGAAATAAATCACATAAGAGGTGTGAAAATGAAGAGATACCTACATCAATTAAGAGATTGAGGGGTGAAATAGAGAAAAGTTCAATGAAGAGAACGAATGTGAAGAAATGTAAGACTTCAATAAATGTGGCATATTCGACAGTAATCCCCCTTTCTAATACTCAGGTTAAAATTTTGGTGATATTGTTTTGAAATGATGTATAAAATTTTTATACTGATAATTTTAAGTAATTTTTGCCTAAACGAATTTATTGAAGAATCTGAACATAATTCCCAACAAATTTATATTATCTCCAGCATACAAGCTCCCATATTACATCAACAAGAAGTTAGCATTGGGTAATTAATAATGTCTGCATGTGTTGTGTTATTTGTTTTCAACAAAATTTACTTTTATTTTACTTTTATTGCTAACGAGAAATACCAAATGCAGACAGTTTCTATTTGTAAGAAATTGACAAGTATGGTTTGCAATCATGAAGATCGTATACAACAATTTCAGGTTCTATTTCTAATATTATCTTATGCGTATAATAACTGTAAACAATTTACATTTTTATTTATCAACTAATTAGTTATAACAATAACTTAATGCAGCCAATAAGTGTTCATATGGATAAGCCAACAATGCTATACACTCATTATCGTTATGCAACAAATCCTCTGGTATTCTTTGTTTAATTATTTGTTTCTATTGTTTGTAATATTTTATGTTTGTAATGTGTTATTAATCTTTGAATCAATTATTATGTTAGGTCTATGATGTTGAAACAAGTCAGCAAAATATTAGTGTTGTTATCCCACCCTCAATGCGCATGACTGATTTACTTATGATAAATTGAAGAAAGTTTGTCTTAATTTCAATTTTTTAATAATTGCATTACATGTTTTTTTTGTTTGAATTATTTAACATACATATTGATTTACAAGTACAACAGACATTTGGTGTAGCAAATTTGGAAGAAGTAAACAATTTAGGAGTTAGTATTTTCTTTGACAAATGTCGTAATTGCATGAGTAAAGAAACTTAACATTTACTAGAAGTTGGTGACTTGTGCAATTCCTTAATAACTGTTTATATGTTCATTCAATGTAATTCATTAACTGCGGAAATGTTTAATTAATATGTTGCTGCAATGTAATTTTATTACGTAGGAAATTGTTAAGTATATATGAGTAATAAATTATGGAGTTTGGATTTTTAAGGCTTTGAATTTCTGCAAAATGCATTTTTGGAAAAATGTGATAAATATTTTACATTTGAGGGAAACTCGCATAAGTACAAAATTAATAATAAATTAATAACAGTAAGTACAAAATTAATAACAATAAGTACAAAATTAATACTAATAAGAATAATAAATTTAATATTAAGAAGAAGATAATTAATAATAAGTGTAATTCAGGTCTACCACATCCACATATACAAATCTCATAGTTGTACTATTCACGAAGCTTGTGGAGATCCCGGAGGCATTGGGGTTAGAGATGGCACGTCGAGCCCTTGCATCTCCCAAGACTTGTGCATTTTGCCGCTCACGTGTCGCACATCCTGAGATATCTGGTCCATTCGCTGATTCATTTCATTTAGCTGCTATTGTGTATTTCTGTTGTTTTAAACTATGAGTGTGTAAACCATAGCCCACCAGGTTGCTACTGTTGTTGTGGTTTCTATTGTTCCTCCTCACTTAAAGAAAAATCGTCTATAGGTTGAAATGTAGAACTTGAAGCTGAACTTGAAAACCTATGCTTAATTGTTGTACGTGTCCGAAGATCTTAGAACTGCAAGCTGTTGTGTTCTATGATCTCCGAACGTTTTAAGTACGGTACATCAAAATATCGATAATCCACCATCAATCTCAAAATGCACAGCCAAAGCAGTGGCTAAATAACTCATTCCTAAACTGTTCCCTTTCTTCCCACTAATTGGATCGAAGTTTGAGAAACATGAGCAAAAATGTTCGACCTATGCCTTTCATCAATGCACCATAATAAAAATAGCTCCTTCGTCGAGCATTCAGTACCTTGCCTTTTCCCAAATAGCAGAACATATGAATTATACACAAGCAGCCGTTACAAACTAAGAATGTTTGCATTTGATGCAATATGAGGATTATATTCTTCCAAATCAGTTAATTATTTCCAATAAGCACTACATGAGAATAACCGATGGCCATCTTCTACCTGTTTTTGTGCAAAACCAAATAGTTGCCCTAACAAATTCTTATCCAAGCAGCAGCAGCCGCAGCCGCGTCAGCAGCGGCTACGACGGCGGCGGCTGCAGGCAGTGGCTATAGCGGCGACCGCAACAAATTTAATATCAATAATAAAATTTAATAATAATAATAATAATAATTCTTTTAATATTGCTATATTAATCATAAATGGATCAAATATACTAACAAAATATAAATATTCTTATTCTTATTAATTATTATTATTAATCTTCCACTTACTGTTAACAATTACTATATTATTATATTTATTTTCCTTATAATTATCATAATTTATATTATTATTAATTCTTATTATGTTTCTTTAACTATTCTTATCAATTTAATTGTTTTAAATTATGATAATTATAAATTTTCTACTTATTATTATTTAATTTTTTATTTATTAATTATTAATTATTTTTAATAATATTATTAAATTTTTTATTATTATTAATTTGGTTCTTAATAATAATAAGGATAAAAATATATGTTTACACTCATCATCAAGATATAAATAATTAAACAAACAAACAAAAATTAAGGCACTTTTAGAATAAAGACAAGTAATTAATTATGTACATAAATGAAAAATAAATAAATAAACAATTTACTAAATACATAATATAAATAAATGTTTATATTAGTAGAAGTGGTATACTCAAAGTTGAAATAAACAAACAGAAGTGCAAATTTATATCATGGCTGTAGGCGGCTTTAAACCGGCTTGCGTACGACTTGTACTGCAACGTCTCTTAAATTTTAAACAAAAACGGCGTCGTTTTGGTGTTAGACAGAATAAGACAAGCTTATTTTTGACATAGGATTCGAACTCTGACTTAATAGCTTCTAAGTCACAGCTTTTCAGTTCTTTATATAATTGACTCTACTCTCTCTCTCTCACACACACATAAAATCTTTCAAGGTAAAAATCTCTTTATGTTCATGGAGCTCTTTCTCCCTCAAAATGCTCTGTTTCTGTGACTTTTGTGAACGTTCTCTTGCTTACCCTTTTCCTTCTTTGGGGCAACAGGGGCTAGAGTTCAAAGGCGTTTGCTTTGTTTTGACACTTTGCGGATCCATTGTTTTCAACCCGTTCTCAGTGTTTCTGTGATTGTGTTTGCCGGCGAGACGTCATCATCGTACTCCCAGCAGCGCATTCTCCGGTGAGGCACAAGAATTTGCCGGCGAGTCACCATCATTATAGTTCCTTCGCAAAACCTTTTCTGTTGTAGGCCCTTTGATACGTTTTTCGACCGCCCCCATTCAACCACCGTCGCATCCCCATCCCCATCCCCAACCCGATCTTTTTGTGTTTTTCTTTTTTCTTTTCATATATATCTCCCTACCTCCAGAGCCTTTCAATGAGAACTCAGCGAGCTACATCTCGCAGCAGCCGATTTTCCGGTGATGTGGCAATAGAATTTGCCGGCGAGGTCGAGGCCACAGCGGCTCCATCCCCATATCATAACAACTTCGTAGTAGTAAAAACCAGTTGATATCCCCATATCATAATAACGAGGGCTTTGTCGCCCGAACGCAAATTTACGCGCTAACACAGAAACTCTTGCCTAACTATACTACATGTCCGAATCTCCCACTTTGCCAACGTAGAACTATCACATGTTCAAACACCCCCCTACTGATCAAACGAAAGACCAAATCTTTATCGGTCGTCCCAATTCCTTGTCTGCATTTTGCTAATTTTTTGTTTTGCGTCAGTTAAGAAATGTGGCGTTTTTGGTGGGTCGCACAGCAGTCGATTGTTAGGGACGACTGTAAGAAACCACAACAACTTACCACCCACCTTCTTCATTGCTAACAATGTTAAATTCTTTAGCAGTTCGCCACCGGCTCCCGGATCGCCATCACAACAGAAAGAGTAGCTCTTTCGACTTATTTGCCCTTCCCCATCACCATCGGCGACGTCCACCACCACCTTTTCGTACTTTTTATGTCATCCTGCCTCAACCTCCTTATAGTATCTGTTAGGATTTTTTCTGCCCCACCATTGCCGGTGGTTGGCGCACTTGCCTCCCCCACCACTTTGTTGTACTATTATGTCGTCCTGCGTCAACCTCCTTATAGTACCTCTTAGGATTGTTTGTGCCCCAACATTGCCGGTGGTCGGCGCACTTGCCACCACCACCTCCGGTGCCTTTCAGCATGATCTTTGCACCGAAACCATAGTCACCGATGAGAGTCTGCTCTTAATATTTTATAGCTCTGGGTTATTTTGCCTCTTCTACGTGCCCTCGTAAAAACCAAAATAAAACGAAATAGGGACAGTTAAAAATGAGCCTGGGCAATTGCCCTTACTGTCCTTGTTCAGGCAGGCTGCCGACGAGACACTAGAATTTGCCAGCGAGGTCGAGGCCTCATGTCATAGTACCTCTTGATATGTTTGTCGATTATGACCACAATCTCTCACCCACCATCACCATGAAGATCAAATTATAATCTCAAATCACCTTCACATCACTCACTATCGTTGT
>JANKOD010000006.1:20645489-20658349 GCA_026284645.1 Erythroxylum acuminatum
TCTTCCAGCTCCACGACCCCTTCCACTACCAGCACCCGGCCCCTGCGGTTGAGACTCTTCAGGCTCCGACCTCTCGCCCGAACCTGAAGGAATGTCACTTCTTCTCTTCCTCACCATAATGATATCTACTTTACATGGACAAACAAAGTCAGTTAAGAAAACCCCACAAAGAGTACAGAAAATAAGTCCAAGCTCAGTTACCGATGGCCAGAATAACAGAACATATATAAGAACCGTATACAATCAAGGAAGTCCAAAACAACTTAAAGAAACCCTAATTTCTTCCCAGAAACAAGTTTTTATAGAGTACAAAAAGAGACCGAAAAAAGTACAGAAAAGAATAACCTACTAAAAAACGCTAAACAAGCAACATTATTGTTTTCCAGAGACGGAAGACATTAAACACATTACACCCGATAATAATATGTTGCATTAAAGACGCACTAAACCTAATATTAATAAGTCAACTCCACAAAGCAGATACAACAAAACACACAATAACAACACAATGAAAAGGGACAAACTACCTCAAAAGCTAAAAAGTATAACGACAGAAAGAAATCCCAACCGGAAGGACGACCACGGTGGTTAAAAAAGGGTTATCTCACACAGCAATAAAAAAATCTCAAGAAATAATCCCCAAATCGTTATCAGAATCATCATCAGAGGCTAACCGTAAGATCTACCGATCTGTAACCAGAAAAAAGAGGTACTCACTTTTCCTAAGAAACCCTAAAAATGCTAAAACAAAAACACTGGCAGATTAAACTAACAGATCTGGGAAAACTATGTGTGTCAAACTGAAGTAGATCGAAACGCATAGAAGAGCCAAAGAAGAATAGAATATGCCATAAGCTCTTCGAAAACCGCTTACCTTGAATCAAAGCAAAAGGAAAACAAACAGAAAGGGAAAAACTGGGTAGGTAATGAGCGCCCGCTTAGCACACTAGAGCTCTTGTTTGAGAAAGAGTGTGTGCGTGACTAAGGAAGGGAAAGGGATTAAGGCAGTAAAAAGAAGAAAAGGAAAAGAAAAAGGGTTAAAAGAAAAGAGGAGTTGGGTTGTTGAAGGAGAGAGAGGGCCGCGCAACGCAACGCAACAAAATAAAACAAACCCTCGCTTTGTAAAAATCACAAAATGATTAAGAAAACATCCATTTTACGTGCCCTTTATAGGGGTGAGCGGCAGGTACTTGAAAATGACCACTCCCTCCCTAGTCCCTACCCCTCCATCCTAGTGCCTTGCCCTTCCCTGTCACTTTGACATGTGGTTGCTGACCTGGCAAGACCCTTGAATTTTGACTGTGGTGACTTGGCCATTTCTTGCCATCTCACTCGCTTTTATTTTTCATCTTTGTTTTTTACTAACCAGCACTTTATTATATTATAACCTGAGAGACAATGTAATTCGGCATTTACTTTTTCTCCTATCATTAAAAGAATTTCGGTTAATTTTCTGTTTTAATATGTTCAAGGTAAAAATTTTGGATGACGTGTACAAATTGGAAAGGGCAATGAACATTTTAACTCAACAATGAATACCAGAGTTATTTACGGGTACAAATACAATTACGTACATGAATGAATTTTGAGACTATTAGTTTACATAGTATTGTGTTTCCGTTATAAATTAAAAAGAACAAAATGTATTGTGTCATCAAAAAATGGTTGGGAGTCCAAGCGGCACACGCACAAAATACTGCCAGATCGTTACAATCCCCCTGTTTTAATTTATCCACAAGAAAAGATAGTTTATTTGCTGCCTATCATAATAAATCTCGGGCGTCCCAAAGCCAAAACATACAACATTATTAGGTCATTGCCACTACGTACTGGTGGAGCCTCCACTTTCAAAGCCCAAATCTTCACTAGTTTTCCTTTCCTTTCCAGCTGTCTTTAATATTTACACAAATATTTGGAGTTCCCGAGGGAAATGATTAAAAGCCATTAATGCAAAAATACTATTACTTCTTTTATCAAAGGGATATATAATGTAATAGTGTGTGTAACGGATACAGAGAGTGCGCGAGTGGGCATCGGTTTACTTTTAGTGTTCGCGAGGAAGCCGTACCATCATTGGGCCACTTCCCACTAAATGCCAAACCCCTTTCTTTTTCCTTCACCTCGCTATCACTCGCACCTGCTGCCAAATCCTCCTACTCGCTCAATGCCATTTGACACCTCCCAAACTGTGTGCTATTTTCACCACTACGAGCGCGTGCGGTGCACTCTCCAAGGCATAAAACTAAATGGGCAACAATCAGACGTCCAATCAGACGGGGGTTAATCGATATTATCCTTTTCGGGAGTGGCTTATTATAAATGCAAATAATGACGTGGAAATCGGACCTAGGTCTTGATGCGCTTGCTCCCGAAGTTTCTTTCCATTTTCTTTTCTCGCTTGCATTTCTTACTTTAGTCAAAATTAACCATGAGAAGGAATCAATTACTTCGTTACCAATGTTTGTATTTGGGCAGGCACTTAGTTAGCAAGTTGATAAACGGAGTAGACGGACTCGGAGTGAATGAATCTGGACCATTCATTATCTCCCATGGTATTATGCATGTAACTGACGTTTTCCTTTCATTTACTTCTGTGCATTTTATTTTAAACTTTAATAGTCCAAATCAAACTTATTGTTTCTAAATGCAATGTAAAGGAATTAAGACCTTAAATGCAATGTAAAACTCAAAAACTTATTGTAGTATTTAACTTGATGGCTTTAATAAAATCAAACCGTATTTGATTTCAATCTTCGTATTTAAAACGTTAATGGAATTAAAGTTAATCATCAGATAAACATAATCTTCCATTGATATTTAAACAACTAGTAACTGATTCTGTTAAATTAATTATCAACCAACCACTGATATTGTTACTCGCAAACAGAAACAGTTACGCTAAACGGATTCTCAAACTTTGACTTATAAAGGAAGTTTTCTGAAGGTTACTTAACTGTTAAGCATATGAAGCCGGTTGCTCCGCTGGCATTGGAATATTCTTTACGCTGATATGAAGTGTATAACAAGTACGAACCCTATGCGGATTTAACCCCTAATGATTTCTCTCGTTTGTTTGTTAGCACAGTATCATTTCTTTTTTAATTCAGTAGACACTTGGCGAATCGCGAAAAGAGTCTCTCGCTCTCCCATTGCAATTTGTAGCTAAAAAGAAAGAGATTAGTTATTAAGAAAGTCGAAATACTAACTCGTTTAGTCTTGTACCTTTCGTGCTCCTCGGCCAATTCCACTCCTCGTACCCTATCCTATCACGCCAAGTACCTTGCGCTAGTTCTCTGGCCATCGAAAAAAGGTTCTACAAGACAGCAGCTGCCTTGTCTCATTGTGCAAAGCTGAACTTTCAATGTACACCCCAACAGAGGCAAATTACTAAAATTGTCATTTCGTAAGATGGGCTTCAATCGCAGAAAGGGCAAAAGCCCAAATACTACTCTGTCTGTTTTGGACTTGTCACTGACTTTATTGTAGACGACAATTGGGGAATTTGAATGAGTCGCAAATTTCGAACTTAAATCCACCCATGGCCCTTTTTTAATTAATCACATCAAGTACATACTTGGAGGTGATGCATTTATTTATTCAGGTAAAGCTAACTTTACTTAAATTTATAATAATATAAAATTATCGATTTTTTGTAAATATAATCTAAAAATTACATTATATTAATCTAAGAAATTAGATTCATTTAAGTCAACATATACCTAAACTTTTTAATTCATACTATTATATTTTACATTAAAAATAAAAACCAACAATATCTAAAAATATTTTATTTTTTAAAATCCTATATATTGCTTGATATAAAAATATTTAATTTTTCAAAAGACTTAATAATATAAGTTTACAGTATTTTATATTTATAATATAATATAATATAATATTTATTTAATATTTTATGCTTTTTACTTATATAATGAATCTATCTAAATTTCAAATCTAAAGTATAAATTATCCTAATGATTATATATATTGAGATTAAAAATATAAGCAAGAATTATCACTATAGATAAATAAGTAGAAGTGTGAGAGAATCTAATTTGACCTATAGGTGGCAATTTTTAAAAACAATGTCATATGAGTGGTAGGATCAATGTCAAATAATCATTCAACAATAGTAATGGAAGTGAAGAGGGAATTGTCAGGAGGAGCCTAGATATTCAAGGTAGTGAAGGTCATATGGAGTGTTTGGGGATCAATTGAAGGTTTAAGTAGACAATTTCGGGATTTAGATACCTAAAATGATGATGGACAGCAATATGTCCCAATTCCCAACAAGTTTGACCTTGGGACTATAGTTATTATTTTAACTGGATCAATTAAAAGAGTAATATTTTTAGGTCTAGGTTGGAGTGAAATAATGGGTTGAAGTTTGAGTCTAGTTGGTAGATGGATTAAAAGGAGAAGTATTATGGAGAAAAGGAGAAATAAGATGAGGAAGTATAAGTTCAGAAGGAGAAGCTAGGCCATTTGGGTTGTTTAAATATATCCAAGAACTACCAGCACTGCAATTGTCTTTATTCAAGCCTCCGAAAATCCCCACCTCACAAAAGTGCTATAGAGATCACCATTGAACTTGAATATGGGATCTCAAGATTCAGAAAAAAGAATGCTACTGGAAGTGTAATGTTAGCATTCAAAGAAGACCAATCTCAGCGCTAGACATTAGAATATGGTGGTAATTGTAGCTACTCTGTAGACAAAGAAATTGGAGATAAAGTTGACAATTTTAATGTTAAAATCATTGGGGAAGACATAAGTGGATTTGTGAATAATGTTAGTTGTAATTGCAAGAGTGCTTTGGAACTAAGAAAATCCCTACTGCCTCGTTTTTCAATACGTAGGGAGAAATAAAATTTTTAGATATCTTAAGTGAGAAAGACGATAAAAAATTAGAGATTTTTGAAGATTAGGGTTCAGTCAGAAAATGAGACCCACTCATATCACTCATTAATTTGATTCTTAAAAATATATTAAAAAGATATTTTATTTTTATATAAAGAGAAAAATACGAAATTTTAATGAAATTATGAATTATGTTATTTATAATTTGATTTAAACAATTGATAAAACACACATTTATATAAAAAATTAGATTATAATATTTTAGAGTTTGTAAATTTTTAATGTTATAAAATTATTTAATTTTAATTTTAAATTAACAAAATAAATTTTATATTAATATTGATGTAATATATTATTTTTATTATTTATTATTTGTATGAATCCACACTATAACAAATGGGACTTTTGGCTACATTTTTTTTAGTGACAAATTAAAAATCGACGCTAAAAGTCCGACATTTAGCAACGTTTCACACAATAGTCGCTAAATGATAACAAAATGCACCACTTTTTACAACAGTTTACTAGTTTCATCGCCAAATGTTCAACTTTTTGTGATGGCTTTGCAACTTTGTCACTAATGTGATATCATTTCACGATGATTAAGTAAATCATCGGTAGATGTTGAGCTCAACAAATATGTTTTGCGACTATTAATAGTAATTGTCCCAAAATATGCCACTTTTTGTAACATATTTTGTAGTTTTAACACAAAGGTGATATTATTTAGCGACGATTAGTTAAGCTCAATGAATACACTATCGTCGCAAAATGTGCAACTTTTTGCAACATATTTTGCAATTTTGCACTAATATGATAGCATTGGGCGACGATTAGCAAAAGTGTCGCAAAAAGTCATGCTTTGGCAACGAAATGTATATTCGTCACAAAAAATTATTGTTAAATACTTCACATATTACATTTAAATTGAATATAATTTATAATTATGCCAAAAGTGCATGCACATATGTGCTCTCTATGGCCTTTCTGGTTTTTGGTATCTTTGGAGCTAAGTAACTGAATGTGCCCATGACCTGAGTAATATTTGGGTTTAACCAGTGTTCATAGGCAAAAAGGAAATTATCTCTCCACCGACAACACCAACCCAATAACTGAACCAAATTTTAGTGACAAAGTCATCCAATGCTAGAAATTTTGATACAAATTATCGTAGATCCTGTTTGGAGTCATTTGACATTCGACTAACCGCAACTTGGATCTTTAAGTCTAGCAATCGTACTATTGCAGGAATTAATGAAGAAGATGAGTACACTTTGGAAAGTTTGAATGGATTAAAGAAGCTGGGAAAACAACAACATCCGAGTTGTTGTACTTTAGACACACAGTTTAAATAAAACCACAAGATTGTTATCCAAAACTAGCGCTTATTCTAGTCTTTCTTTTATATGTATTTAAACTGTTGTAACAACAACGAGTACGACAAGTATAACAGAATTGGTTATTTTCCTTCTAATATTCTCTTAAGATCTCCATTTATATATCTCTCTCTCTTCCATCTCTCGTGTTCTCTTATTTGAGCTATAACCTACCTAAAGATAAATCCGTATAATTTCTAGTATCAGAGCAGTCGGTTCTAGGAAAAGAATCAATGGTTGAAAATGCAAAGGGTGTTGAGTTGCGTAGAATCAAAGAAAATTTAAAGAGCTTGAGGGAGGTATAAACCAAGAATGAGAAATTGTTTCTAAAATCACAAAATAGAGCTGAAAAGTTTTTGAGAAAGACATGTTG
The DNA here is from genome assembly GCA_026284645.1 of Erythroxylum acuminatum. Lineage (NCBI taxonomy): Eukaryota > Viridiplantae > Streptophyta > Magnoliopsida > Malpighiales > Erythroxylaceae > Erythroxylum > Erythroxylum acuminatum. Next base: position 20,652,099 of record JANKOD010000006.1, read on the forward strand.
GAGCCTAAAACCATTCCCACACAATTCATACAATGATAAACAGTGGAACTAAGACAGACTATTTCAGTTAATCAAAACAATCCAAGAGTGGTGCATTGGAAGGAGTTCACAAGTGTTCTCAAACAACACTTTGATGTAGAAATTTTCGATAACCCAGTGAGAGAATTTAAAAGGTTGGAACAGGAGGACTCGATGTTGGAATACTGCTCCAAATTCAACCACTATTTCAATTGGCTATCATTGTCCGAGGAATATGTGATTGTTTCTTCCTTAAAGGCCTCAAGCCAAAAATTGAAGTAATAGTAAGGTTGCTTGAGCCATCTTCCTTACATCACGCATATATGTTGGTAAGGAAGCAGAAAGCAGTAACGATGGCGAAGGTGAGTACCTCTTTCTTCCAAGGAAACACATTAAGGAACGTGAGCTCCGAGGGAGCTTATAGCCCAATTCCTAGAATGCAACAACCATCAAAAGTAAACAGGAGTGTAATGCCAAATGGAATATTACCCATTCTAATGACTTCAAAATTTTTAACAATAACAAAAGCATTTAAAACCCGAAAACACATCAGCAGTAAGGAATTTGACAATAAAGGGAGTGGGGACTTTGTTTCTGGTGAGATAAAAAAATATAGTATGGGTCATAAGTGTAAGAAGAAACAATTACAATTGTAAGTGGTTGCTGGGGGTAAAGACTCTTTAAAAGCAATAACGAAGGGAGAAAAAGAAGAATATGAGGAACAACAGTTAGAAGTTAATTGTCCAAAAGTATCCATACAAGCACTGACGGGGCTAACACGTGAATGGGATTTTAAGCAAATGCAAGTCGTGGGAAGCTATCAAAAGAGGTGATCCACATCTTGATAGACAATGGAAGCACCCATAATTTTTTGGACATGCCAATCCTGAAGAAAGGCGATTATGAGGTTAAGGATACAGAACCGTTACACAACAGGGTGAGCGGAGGATTGCGACTAATATGTTACCAATGCTGCATGAACTTCATATGGACAATGCAAGGTGTCTAATTCACTATAAACACATTGTTATTACCATTAAGTGGTTGCAACGTTGTGTTGGGAGTTCAATGGTTGGTAGGACTAAACAATGTTTTATGCAACTTCAAAGAAGAACTATGACTTTCAAATGAGAGGGTTAAGTAGTCACACTAAATGGGAATCCAAAGGGGAGGTCCAAAGTGGTTTCAAGCAAAGACTTCCACAAATTACTTCAATGCTCAAAAGGAGGCCAACTATTCATAATGAAACTCACATTTCCAATTGAATGTCAACTACAACAACTAGGGGTAAGGGAAGATCAATAGAGCACCTTTGACAAGATTAATGTGGTTTTGTTGGAGTTCATCGTAGAATTCAAAGAACCAATCCAATTGCTGCCAGACAGGAAATATAACCATGAGATACATTTAAAGAGGGAATGGAAGCCATTAATATTAGACCATACAGATATTTGGGAGCTCAAAAAGATATCATTGAACAATCGGTGAAGGAACTAATGAATCAAGACTTCATCAAACATAAATACAAACCATGCACATTACCAGCAGTCTTTGTCAAGAAGAAGGACGACTTGTGGAGGATGTGTGTGGATTACTGTGAGCTCAACAAATATACAATTAAAGACAAATTCCATATTATGTTAATAGAAGAACTACTCGACAAATTACATGGGACCAATTGGTTTACAAAATTAGACCTATGATTAGGTTATCACCAAATCCGAATACAACTTGAGGACACCACAAAAATAGCGTTTAAAATGCATGAAGAGCATTGTGAATTTTTTTTGATATTGTTCGGGTTGACTAACACACCATCAACATTCCAGATAACGATGAACGAGTTGTTTAAACTGCACCTTTTGTAGCTTCATCTTATTATTTTTCGATGATATCTTGATTTATAGTCGATCTCTACAATCACTTGTGGAACACCTTATTATGACCATGGAAACGCTAAAAACTAATCAATTATATTTAAGAGTAAGCAAATGTGTGTTTGGAGCAAGGCATATTGAATATTTGGGTTATACCATCTCAAAGAAGGGAGTTGCAACAAACATAAGAAAGGTTAAAACAATTAGAGATTGGGTGGAACTGAAGAATTTAAAGGAACTCAAAGGCTTCTTGGGGATTACAGAATATTACAGGAGATTCATCAAGGGATATGGTCTGATTGCAAGACCCCTATAGAGTTATTGAAGAAAGAAAATTCTTAACAATGGAGTTGGCAACAAGAAGAGAATGAAGCATTTAAAAGAATGAAGGAAGCAATTATGACAGCGCTAATGTTGACACTTCCTGACTTCTCAAAATCCTTTGTAGTGGAGGTGGACACTAGTGGGTTAGGCATTGGAGCAGTAATGTAGTAAAAGGATCACCCAATCTCTTATCTTAGCAAGATGTTAGTTTCAAAACATCAAAGGTTATCAACGTATGAAAAAGAGTTCTTGACCGTGATCAAGACAATTAAGCAATGCCATCATTGACTCGGTATCAAACCTGTCATTATTTAAACATATCACTAAAGCCTAAATATCTGTTTAAGTAGCAACTATCCACACCATTCCAACAATTGTGGCTTCCAAAACTCTTAGGGTATGATTTTAAAGTACAGTAACACAGTGGGAAGAAGAATACGGTAATTGATGCCATGTCTAGATTCACCAGCTCAGAATTACTGATGATGCCACTTTCACAGGTATGAGGAGGGTTAATGGAAGAGATAAAAATGGGAAATGGATCACACTGTAGAAAATATGATTAAGTAACTATTGAAAGGAGAGGTTACTTAAAGCACATATGAATGGAAAAATAGGATGTTACATTGGAAGGAAAGACTAGTGATAGGGGCAAACAACGCACTCAAAGAATAATTAATCAAGGTGAGTCATGACGGAATAATGGGAGGACATTCAGGTGTATTGGCAACTACAAAGAAATTACATAATTTTTTCCATTGAAAAGGCTTAGTAAAGGATACTTGGAACTAATTTGAAAAATGCATGATATGCCAAAAAGGTAAGGATGATACATCAGCATATCTGGGTTACTATAACCCCTTAAAATCCCTTAAGGAAGTTGGAGAGAACTCAGTGTAGATTTCATCGAAGGGTCACCAATATCCAAAGGGAATTATGTGATATTAGTAGTGGCTGATCGATTTACAAATTATGCTCATTTCATTTCAGTTAAATACCCTTATTTAACAAGGGATATTGTACCATTATTCCTCAATCATATTTTCAAACTGCATGGAATGATAGAGGCAATTATCAGTGACTTGGATCCCACATTTTAAAGCAAATTATGGAAAAAAATTATTTAGGATTCAGGAAGTTAACCTCAAATACTTGATAGCTTACCACCCACAAACAAATGGACAGACGGAGGCAATTAACAAAATACTGGAAACATACCTAAGATGTTTTTGTGGAGAGACGGCCCAGAGGTGGAGCGAATGGATTCCCTTGGCCAAATACTAGTAAAATACAACATACTATTTAGTCATTAACGCAACACCGTTCAAAGTGTTATATGGATATTCCCCACCTATCTACCCACCATACGTCACTAGTGACTCAAAGATATTAAAGGTAGATCAAGCTCTTACGGAATGAGAAGCAACATCAGAAATAAGAAAGTTATACTTACAGAGAACGAAGAACATAATGAAACAACAAGTAGACTTAAAAAGGTCATAACAGGAATTTGAGGTAGGTGAATTGGTTTTATTAAAGCTACAACCCTACAAGCAACATTGTCTTCAAAGGACAGCCAGCCACAAATTGTCACCATTGTATTACAACCCTTACAAAATTATGAATCTTGTGGGGAACGTAGCTTATGAGTTGGAGTTACCTCTTGGAACTTCTATTCATCCAATTTTTCATGTATCACAACTTAAGAAAGCCCATATGGGATAAGGCAGAACGTCTACGTTGTTGGACCCCGATTCGCATTAAGCATGTTTGAATTATTTTGAGATTTGAGTTTGATAATTTTTAATTTGTTGGAATAAATTGAGGATTTTATTGTGTAGGTTATAATTATTAAATGAAGGGATTTAGTGACTTTCGATTTGTTGATAAATTATTATTTGTGATATATTGTGAGTATTAAAAAGACTTATATGAATTGAGGGTTATATTTGTTTAGGCTAATAAAGATTGAATGGAGGAATTAGAGTTTTATTAAATTGGTAGAATTAAAATGAAAAGCATAAGATGGTGTTAGGATAAATTGGGATGTTTGTATAGTTGTTTTTAAGGTTTTAAGGATTAGGTAAATCAAATGGGCTTTTAGCCCTTTTAAATGTCATTTAAGTGAGAATTGTTAAAGAAGTCCATGAATTTTGAAGTTAGAAGAGGGGAAAGATGGAACTATGTAAACTTGGGCTTAAGTATGGGCTTAAGTCTTAAGTTAGTAAGTTAAAGTGTTAGGTTAAGAAATAAGGGAACTTAAGTTGTAAGAAGAATTGGGCTTTTAGTCTTTGACCTATTGTAATTAAATAAAGAAGAAAGGAAGAATTGGGCTTGGGTCCATTTTAGTTGCAAATAAAAGGAGGGAAAGATGGAATTTGGGAAAATTTAAAGTGATAAGGAGGGAAGAATGGAATAATTTGGGCTAGGGTCCAATTAATATGACTAAGGCTTGTAAGAGAAGCTTAGGAAACTTGTAAAGGAAGCTTAAAAATTTTAAAAGAAGAGGAATATGAAGTGTTGCCGTTTTGGATGGTGAGGAACGAATATTGCCTTAGGTTTGGAGGTTTAAAAAAATCAAGTTATGCTTAACCATGAAGTGTAGTCGTTTAAGGCTTAGGTTTACTTAAGTTTAAAACTCATTTTGTTGTCTTAGAAAGGGAAGGTTACGAAAATCACAAAGAAGAACAAAGGAGGGTGAGTTTCGGCCATCCAAGGGGAAGAAGAAGAAGAAGAAAGGTAAGGTTTTTAAGCTTTAGGAAGGAAGGTATAAGGGTTTTCTTCAAGAATCAAGTGGAAAGGAAGAGATTATCTTCCATTGGAGACAAAAGAAGAGGATTTCGTGGGTGTCTCTCAAGGTTAGGGTTTCGAATTTTTCATGGTTTATTGTTATAGTTCTTCCTTTCTTGCTTAAACAAGGTGATTGGAAGATGATTGATGAAGAAAGAAGGGTAAAAAAAACAGATTTGTGTATGGCCTAGGGTTTAGGATTTTCGAAATTTTGTTGATAATTTAGATAAGTTGAGATGCTTATGGTTTAGATAAAGTATGGCTAAGGTTATATGAAAGAAATTGCATGTTTTCCTTGTGTTTTAAAAATTCCAGCATTGATGTCTCTTGAAAACTTAGGGTTTTTGTGTTTAATGTGTTTAATGAAGGTGGTTTGAAGAGTGATTAGGAAGGATGGAAAAGGAAAGAAGAAGGCTTATGAAAGCCTAAGAAAAAAATCAGATTGTAGTGAGTGTCTTTAAGGTTTGGAAATGTTGAAAATAATTGATTAAATGGAGAGGGGTTTGGTTATTATGACTTAGGAATGACATAGGCAAAATTAGATGGGTTTTTCGTTATGTTTTCCATTCTTGGGAAAACTTCCAGCATTGAGATTTGTGTTAATTAGCATTGTTATGCCTTGATTAAGGTCAAACAAGAAGCCATTGGAAGTAGAGGAGAGGAAGTTAAAAGAAAGGTCATTGGTCCGAGAATAAAGCTTAAGGAAAGTCAGGTGGGTACCATATTTATTTTGAAGTTTTAAGCTTTGTGAGTATTCTTGAAAGGTTTCGGAAGTGAAAGTGTTTGAACTATATTGTTTCGGATACTTAAATGTATTGTTTTGGAATCTTTTGATGCAAGTGAATGATTGTCCGTTGGGTTTTGAAAAGTTTAGAAAAGAAAGGTGTTGAAAGTTTATCGTTTATATTTTTGGAAAATCAAGAAGGAAAGTATTTCGATTACATTGCCTTAATTGATGTGATAAATTTGATACAAATTTTTGAAGTAGGGTTATGAGTGAATTGAAAAGTTATGAGGAATATTTCATTCTTGATTTTGATATTTAAGAAAATTCTTTGTGTTTTAAATGATTACATATATTGCTTTCGACATTGTTTCTCAAATGTCGTTTACGAAAAAGTTTGAAAAGTATAAATTCCAAATATTTGTGAAAGTGCATATCGATTATAGTTTTGTAAAGATTTGAAAGTGAAGGATTTCCGAAATTGTTTGTAAAAGCTTATGATTTTCGAAAGTGGTTAT
>JANKOD010000006.1:20658449-20669431 GCA_026284645.1 Erythroxylum acuminatum
GAATAGGTTACACATTTAGCTTCAGAGCAAAACTCACCAATTTCAAAGCTGAATATTATAATATCATAACAAAACTTCTCTATAATAAAACAGAAATTGGTTATTTCAGAACAGAGCTCAGATGTTTCAAATCAAAGCTTATTTATATCATAACTGAGCATATAACAGAATACAAAATAAGTTAGTCTGTTAATCTTTTATACGGAAGTGAGTAATAGGACTAATACAGGAGATACCGTGATTGGTATCACAGAACAAGAGAGACTTATGTCTTAGTAACAGGAGACACCGAAGTGTCAGTAATAGGAGACATCGAAGAGTCACAGGAGCAACTGCAAATCCTTCGAGGCATGCCTATTTAGCCACAACTAGGAATTAACAATTTTAAAACAAAATAGGTTCATTTTAGAATTCTTACGTGAGGAATATATCGCAACACATACCACTTTATTCCATTTTGTTCAACTAGACATATCAATTGATTTCCAAACAAACTAACATGTCATACAATTACCAGTATGTGCAACAATACATCAATAGAGGTATTGAGTCATCAAAATTACGTACATTCACACAAATAGGAAGCACTTCCAACACAATCCCAAATATCAAACTCCTCGGACATTTGATGGTTCAGAAATTAACACATTATCATTGCAGAAATTCCCAATTTATGAACATTCATATCCAATTCATAATACATAAGCCTTTGGAAATCATTCATTCATGAACACACCAAGCAATTCAATATTCTATTTATCATTATTAAAACATACATTCTTTATATTATCATCTCAATTAAATTGAATACCAATTAAAGTTCATAACACACCTTATACAAGTCCATTTAAGTCTTATTATACCAAATAAATTAACTTAAATTTATATAGTTAATCAATTGCACAAAATCCCTTTTTTCACCTTCATAATCATTTCCCACAGTTGTGGGATAAGTGACCCGAAACCTCCAAACAACTGTTTTCAGAGGACGGGTTATTGGATTAGTATTGTATGCCCATTCTGACCTAGAAACTGCCATTTTTAGATAATATATTCTTTTAAAAAACTGTTACCATATGTATTAAGTTTCAAATGAAATAAAGATAATGCAATTTGGTTCATTATTCCTAGAGTTATACCCAAAATACTACAGACTATTCTCAACCGTGGACAACAACTAGAACTCAACTTCAAGACAAATTTCAAAACCCTTAGTGACATAAATCAAATTTGATTCCTTCATGAAAGTTGTAGATATATGTATCTAGTTTAATCCGAATTGAAAATCATCCCATTTGGATGCCTACAGGTCAAGATATTGCTAAAATACCGATACCTGTCTAGTGGAACCACTCCTTTTAACTAGTATCCATCATGTATCAAGTTTCTAACCTCAATTCTTCATTATTTCAGTACACATTTTATCCACTTCAAACATAAAACAATACATATTCTAACATGAAATCAAGTTTAGTTTTCCCTTACCTCACTAAACTTAAAATTGAACTCCAAGAATTCAGCTAAACTAAGCTTCCAAACCACCAGCACATACTTAAGCTTAATGTGCAACTTTCAGCATCAACAAGGTAATAATACATAGAATCACAAGACTTACTTTTTAATGGAATAACTTACAAAGCTTCCTAGTGTTAATGATCCAAACTCCAGCAGAAGTCTAGAAATTGAGAGAAGATGGGAGGTTTCGGTGGAGAGAAAAAAGCAAAATGAAGAAAGAACAAAACATAAAATGTTTCTAGTAGAAACTTGCTTCATCACCATCTAGGTGTCACTCCCACCATAAGGCATATGTCTTTTTTTCATGTGTCACATATGTCCTGCACTTAAGCTACCATTTGTCACACTTCCATTAAACCATTTGTCACTTAATGAATGCTGCCAAATGCTACAATTTAATTAGGCCATTTGTCACTTTGTTAACTATGCCTTTTGTCAATGTATCAACTATGCCAAATGTCACTAACTCATAGGCTTAATCATTCCAATTTTCATGTACCAACTTATCTTGCCACTTGAAAATTTTCCTAGTCTAAATATACATTTAAATACCTCAATTCTCTAATGGTATCAATTAATTCCAATTTACTAACTATAGTCCACTTGATTAAAAGTTCAAGTCATTTGTGTTTCATATTCTAATCATAGCACAATTCTAACTCCTATCACACATATACTTTCGTAAACATGTATTATTTCAATTAGGTTGTATTTTGGAGCCTTACATTTTGTCCTTAAACTTGTCCAAGAGCACTAAGGTTCTGGTGAGGCCAACAACATCGTCCTCTTTGACTCTTGATGTTGCTACATCCTTTGTTGGTATGATTTCTAGTGTAGGAGATGTTAAAATTCATGTCAATTGGGGTGGGCGGGTGATATGAACGAAGGCACTACTTATGGATTAGAAGTTTTGCTAAAAGCTTGCCAAAGGAGATGGATGACTCTCAATGTTCAACTATAGTGATGAAGGATTTATGGTCTAGAGATAGCCATTCAAGGTGAAAGGAATGAGTTCTTCATTTAAGATGTTTCTAAAAGTGGCAAAATTATCGACGGTGTAAGGAACAAAGGAGAATTATTTAGTGATTGATGAGGAGCCTTTCTTTAATGTATGAAGTTTTCACTAGAGAAGAGATCGTTAAGAGTTTGATTACTGTATGAAGTAATGTTCTAGTCCAACATAGAGGTCACGAGTAGTGTGGTGGTTAATTAAGAATTGAATAATAGAAGTGAAAAGGGAGGCAGTGAGCAAGCAATAGATGAGTCTATTCATTTTCTGCCACTTAACAAATTATGGAGACAAAAGAACATCACTTAAGATAACTAGTGCAGAGACAAAACCATCAATATAGTAAAGGAGATTTGATGTGACTGAAAGATGATGTGGGTAGGTTGTGTTCTTCTATTATATGTCTTATTGCTTTTTGTTGAAAATTAAGTATATGTGTTTCTGATATTTCTAGTATTTTTTAGGTTGATGGATTTATATTCTTGGTATTTGTGAAAAATGTATAATAGTGTAAAGAACTAGTTTACAAGCTATGATGCCATGATAATATGTAAACTAAGGATTCCTTTTTCTTGTATTATTTTATGATAATGTTATAATTAAATTTATATATGAATGTAGGTGTATAAGATAGAATTATATGTATATATGATAAGATCAAATAAAAATGAAATCAAAATTGTAGTTGTTATTAGAATATATGTAAACAAATGATATAAGTAAATTTAGGATGTAAAGATTACATATCATTAGGTGTTGTTTCTATGAGATTTTCTATATTAAGGGTTTCCTGTTGGTTGTATATATGCAAATTGAAAATGAATGAGAAGACATAACTTATCCCATATAAATTCTTTATGATATTATAGTAAACACCACCAAAAACCCTAGACATTCCTAGGCAGCCAGTGACTAGAAAATTAAACCATGATAGGCGACAACAGAAAGAATGGCAGTGTCAGTGGTGGTAAGAAGAAGAGCAACATTTTGGACTCAACCTCTCCCTATTATCTTTATCTAATAGATGATCTAAGACTCAATATATGTAGTTTAGTTCTTAAAAGGTAATCAAACTATAACGAATGGTCTAAGGCCAAACAGAAAGTAGGTTTCATTGACGAGACAATTAAGAAACTGGTGGAAGATTAAGATAAACTTAAGGATTGGTGGAGGGTAAACTCCATACTTGTGCATTGGATTATGATTGTGATAAAACCCAAGATTAGATCCACGCTCACTTATATAGATTATGTCAAAGATACTTGGGACAACCTCAAGGATTGTTTTTCAATTAGGAACATAATAAGGGTTCATCAGTTAAAGGAGGCTATAAGAAGCTACAAGCTGTAAGGAAATAGCATTACAACTCACTTTGGTTAACTTAAGGCTACGTGGGAAGAGTTGGTAAGATAAGTGCAGGTGCCAACATGTTTTTGTGGAGGTCGCAAGTGTAATCTTGCAAAGGAGCACCTAAAGGAGAGAGAAAAGGAGAAGGTGCATGAATTTTTAATAGGACTTGACATGACACTATACAAAAATCTCCATACCAATATTCTGAGCATAAATCTTTAAACTCTCTGACTTGAGTACATGCTTTTGTGATTCAGGAAGAAAGGCATCAGCAAGTGGCTCAAGCCTACAATAAAAGAATTGATGCAGTCAAATTTGTGGTGCAAATAGTGCCTAGTTTCAGGTCATAGGGCAATAAGAATGAAAAGGTAGTATGTACAAACTATAAGAAACCTAGCCACGAGGTGCGATATTATTATAAAATCATTGGTTACCCTGAATGGTGGTCTTTCGATTGAGGGGAGGCCACGAGAATAGAGGACGAGGTAGTAATAGTGGTGGATGAGGAGGAGTTATATGAGGGTGAGGCACTACTACGGTTACTAAAATAGCTCAGAGAGTTGGCAGTACTGTTGGATCATCAGCCGAACCAATCTTGCACAAGATAATTGGACTCGCCTTCCTAAGCTACAAATGATCAATAAGTAACTTTATTGTTTATGCTTAGTATGTATAAAGGTTCAACCTCCACTTTAGAAAAACTAATAATTAAATTATTTTCTCGAGTTAATTATTAGACACATGAGAATATCAGCATATGATGGGAAATAAAAATATGGTAAATGAAGTTCAGAATATGATTGCATCTCCGTGGTAGAAGATATAATTTATACTGTCACATTTACTAATAAACTATTTGTGATATAAGACCATACTTTGAGGACCTTGATTGGTGCTGGTGAATGTCAAGAAGGGGTCTACAACTTTCGTAGCATTGCTCAAGTGTCAATATGATGAGTTAAAGTGATGGAATCCTTCATTTTATGACATATGCGTATTGGTCATCCTTCTTCCCAAGTAGCTAAATTGCTTCATGCCATTAGGAATAATACTATTTTCTTTGGAGAACAAAGGAATTGTGATATATGTTTTTGTGCAAAACAAACACAAGATGTTTTTCATTTAAGTAATAGCAGAGTAACTGAGCCATTTTCATTGATTCATTGTGATGTTTGGAGACCTTATTGAGTAGTTTCTTCTTATGGTGCCCATTAATTTTTTTTACCGTTGTGAATGATTTCTCAATGGCACTTTGGGTTTATTTGATGGTCGATAAAACAGAGGTTCCTAATGTTATTTGTAATTTTTTGCCATAACCCAAACTCAATTTAATTATCTAGTGAAAATTGTACAAAATGATAATGGGATATAATTTCAACCTTTAAGGAATTATTTTTCAGACCATGGTATAATTATCCAAACTTCATGTATAGATACCCCTTAACAAAATGGGTGGGTTGAAAGGAAACATCGACACATTCTAATGTAGGTCATGCCTTATATTTTTAGGCTTACTTATTGATTAGTTTTTGGGAAGAATGTATTTTGGCAGTAAGATATCTTATTAATTGGACTCTAACTAGTTATAAATGGTGGTAAAACACGACATAAGATGTTATTTGGAAAGGAACCTTCATATGACCATATTTGTATATATTTTTTATGTTATGATCATTATTGTAGGTGTGATCAGGATAACTTTGGTTTGCAAAGCTGAAAGGGCTAGAAATTATATGATCTTGAGTCTAATGTCTATTTTGTCTCGTGTGATGTTGAGTTTGTTGAAGATAAGTTTCCTTATATTGAAAACAAGGTGCCTAATTTTGATGACAGTGATGGAGTGGTTTTTCCCATTGCAGTTTATGACGATAGAGACCTTAATTTGGGTCATGATGATTTGCTCAATAATGTGGGATAGCAAGATGGTGATGTCGCTTTGATTTTGATAGTTTAGCTAGGCGGCATGAAGAAAGGGGGTGAGCTAGCTTTGGAATCATTAGTATAGATAAATAAGTAAAAATGTGAGAGAAGGTAGTTTGACCTATATGTGGCAATTTATAGAAATAAGGTAAGGTTTCTTATTAAAGGTTAGGTTATGTCTAAAAAATCAAAGTTAAAGAATAAATTTTGTTTGATTTGAACTCGAACTTAACAAAAAATTTAAACTTGAGAATACACAATTGAAATTGACTTGAATTGTCAGAAAACATTATCGTATAGTATTTATTTTGGGATATCATTTTTATAGATATATTATATTATTCTTCTTCAATCATATTTTTCTTGTTGAAATTTTACATATGTTGGATTACTTATCACTGTCATTTGGACGGTAACTTTAGTTTGAATTAATTCGTCATCAATAGATTAGACTCAAATTAATTGAGAAAGACTACTGAAAATTTGATGAACCAAACTCCCTTTTTCAAAATGATATTATTTTAATTTAACTTCCTAATGATATTATTTTAGTCAATAAATTTTAAAAACTAAAGATCAAAATAATATTTTAAAATAGTTTAGCCAGATTATGAACCATTATTGTTGATCATCATCCTCATTATTGTAATCATTATCATCATTATTATGGTCACCTCTATTAAGCATGTTCTCCATCGCAACTATCAAAAAAGCCCTTTGTCATAAAAGCTACCTTTGATGCCAACTAGTCAGCTCAGGTGCTCAAAACCTTCGTATGAATTATTAAACTATAACACAAAAGTTCCATAAAGAAACATCATAAGAAAAAGATACCAATAAGCCTCATCTTCCTCTATATATAAATTGCCCAACTGTTTGCAAATAATGTGTTATTTTGAAGGAGAAGGTTACACTATTATGCTTTATGTCATTTTGTTTATGATGTACATTAGTGTTAAAACAAATTACATAAAAATGAAAAAATCTTATTTAATGTTGAATTTATATATGATATGAGCACTATAAGTGGGACATGCATCTTCTGTGGTGAGCTGCGAAGCTTATCTTCTTTTGTTTGGTTCATCTCTTGGTAATGTTAAGTGCCATACTTATCGATCAAATCAACTATACCAAAACTTGATTAAAATTTGAGTCAAATTTAAATTTTATTTTAAAATTAGATTCAAAATTTGTAAAGCCTAACTTAATTTATTAACATTATAAAATTTAAAAAAGTTTAAAAAAGTTAAAATTTAAAAGGTGAATACAACTAAAATAATATCAATGAATTTTTATATATAAAAAGTATACAAACATTAATAATTAACATTAAAAAGAAGTAATGAATTTTTTAAAAAAAAAGTTTAGCATCAATTTTGTTCCTATAATCAATTTTAATCAACTAATATTCTTAAGCCATTCAATATTTTTGACAGAATATGTAAACAAAGAATTCCTTTTTCTGGTCTTCTTTTGTGATGACATTACAATTGAATTTATACATGAATATAAATGTACAAGATAAAGTAGAATTATGCGCATGAGAAGATCAAATAAGAATGAACATAAAATTATGGTTGTTGAGATACTGATAACAAACATATAATGAAGATTATAGAGCATATTGTGCATATGTTATCAGCCAGGCTCAAGCCCACGGTTGTTAGTGACAGTGAGCTTGAAGCAAAGTCAATAAAGCATAGTTAAAGATAAGGCTTCAGTCATAATGTTAGCAAATTGATCCAAAAAAGGATATATGATGGATGTTAAGAGCTTTGGTGGTGACTAAGTATGAAACAAAATAAATATCAATTTCAATATACTTTGTGTAAGAATGAGAGATTGAATCTGCAATAAGGAAAGTGGCTTTAAGATTATCACACTAAAGTGTAGGTTTCAGTGGGAAAAAAAAACAATTTCAGTAAGAGGAGGCTTGTTCTAACATAGTTTAGTGGCAACAAGAGTAATACTCCAGTATTCTACCTTGATGTTAAATCAAGTAATAGGAGGTTATTTCTTGGCACTTTAAGAGATAAAATTTGGACCAAGGAAGATACAATAGGTATAAGTATAATAGTAATCATCAAGACAACAAGCCTTATCAGCATCACAATATGCTTGCATGGTAAGAGAAACAGTGCAAATGAAATGAATAACATGAAGGGAAGTGGAGTGAAGGCATCATAGAATGCATTTGACCATGGTCTATTAAATGCCAGTAGGATAATAACAAATTGGAAAACTTTGTTGACATCAAATTAGAGTTTAGGGTAGGTAAGTCTAAAGAGCACCAATAATACTCCGATATTTACGAGGATCAAGAAAGGGTTGACCATGGTTTTTGGAGAAAGGAAGTGTTGGTATAATGGGTGTGGTTGCAAGTTTTGGAGTTATTAAGTTCGATGGAGAAGATGTTTTGTATATTAGGCTTGTATAAGTAAAATGTCATTACTTATGTTATTGGATTTAATACTAAGGAAATAATGAAGATAGATCTTTGATGGAAAAGGTGGTGTTAAGATCATGAATTAAGAAGTTAATAAAGGGAAGGGAAGAACCAACCACCATGATATCATCCACATAAATTGAAATATAACTAGTATGAGTCAGAGTGCAGTGAATAAATAAGGATATGTCAGATTTGGTGGAGGTGAACTTGAGGTCATGAAGTTTCTGACAAAGGCTATAAAGAAAATTTTGAAGACAATAAACATAAAAGGGATGGTGAGGATATGTAAAGCTAAGAGGTTGATATATAAATATTGGCTCTTAGAGATGACTATAAAGAAAGCTAGTATTTACATCCAGATGATGAACAAGCTAACTATTGCTAAGAGCAAAAGAAAGTATAATGCAAATGGTATTGGCTTGAACAAAAGGACTAAAAGTATTAGTATAATCAAGACCCACAATCTAATGATACGTTTTGGCGACTAGATAAGCTTTGTAGCAATCAATAGTACCGTTAATGTAAACCCATTTAGAACCTAAAATATTGGTATTTAAGGGCAGAGGAATAAGAGTCCAAGCTTAGTTGTGATGAAGAGCATTGAAGTCTGGTCAGGTATCAGTGGATAAATTTGTTGGTTTAGGTGAAAGAATTAGCGTCAGGGGTAGGAGGATTATGGGTGACCATATAATAATTGATAAAGTTATAGATGGTATAAGGAGTACAAGTGTGATTAGGTATATAAGCAATCTTAGGATATGAATGAGATGATAAAGACGAAGAGGGGGGTTTAAGGGTGGGGGTTAGGATGAAGAAGATGAAGAGGAAGGGTTACACAGTAGAGGAAAAGAGACAATAAAAGAAGAAGAGGATAAGGAAGAAAGAGGAGGTGAGGTGGTATACGAAAAGTCATTCTTGAGATATTAAATATGACAATAGGTATAGAGCTTTGAAGTGCGATGATCAAAAAATCGATAAATTTTGTAGTTAGAGGAATATACAATAAAAATAAATGCATATTGTGCAGATTTTGGAGTAACTTATTAGAACAAGAGGAACTTAAAAAAGGAAAACAAACATATCCAAAAATATGAAGATGAGATAAATTTTGTTTGGTATGAAAAGGATCTCATAAAAGAACTTATGGTGAAAAACATGATTGGGCAACAAATTGATAAGGTAAAAAACTAATAGAAAAGGCGTTATAACAAAAGGTCTTGGGAGAAGATGTTGGACCCCATTTTCGGAGCCCAACATCCGGAGTCCTGAACCTTGTGCCCTGAAGGTCATTTGCTGTCATTCCACAATGGTGGTGAGCGCATACTAATTAATCACCAAAATCATAAGTTGACTTCTTCAAAGAAATTGTAACTTTAAGTCTCTAATTTTCTTTGAAGCAAGAATCACCTCAATTGGAGCTCTATAGCTCAAGATATGCTTAAAAAAGCCTAAGTGTGCTCATACCCCAAATATGCTCTCCTAACCGACATCTCGCTTACTTTAATGCAACTTCCTCAAATCAATTCCAAATGATACAAATTATTATGGAGAGAAAGATACATGTCTTAGGAATCTATTGGTCCAAGAATCACCTCAATTGGAGGTCGGATGAGGGAGTTATGCCCAAAAGAATAGACCATGCTTACACCCTAAATCGATTTGAACCTATCTTGGCACGATTGCTATAACTTTTAATCTAGATGTCGGATTGAGTTCGTTTTTGGACCATTAGAAATAAGACATCTAGACCTACAACTTTCATGAAGACCACAAAACGAGATTCTACCCCTAAAATGGTAAAAAATCACAATTTGTCCCGTGAATGTCCGCTAAACGGACATCCATGTCCGTTTAACGGACATGTATCAGGTTTGGGAGGCCAAAATGACACGAGAAGGTCCGTTCATAGACAGGCCAAGGGGTGTTTTTACACTCGAGAAGATCCGTTGGGGCTCCCGAAAGTCCTCCAATGCCTCCCTAAAGCTTCCTACATCCTTCCTAACACCATATACATTTATAATTTTCCCAAATTCACTTATTCTAATGCCAAAACACTTCATAACAACTCAAACACCAAGTTCATCTCACAAAATTCTCAAATCTCAACACAATTGGTTCATCAAACCCCCAAATTCCTATCATTCATCAAAGCTATCACAAACATAAACCATATACAACACCCTAACTTGTAACACTCATATCTCTCCATTCCGACATCCAAAAATCACAAACTTCATATTGTTAGAAAGCTAGAGAAATCTTCTACAACTTTCAAGAAGACAATTCTCATCAATTCTACCTAGATTTTTCCAGAATTTCCTTTGCATTCAGAACACAATCCTACCCCTATGAAAATTTAAAAAGTAGCAATGCAAAGATTTGAAAAGCCATAAACAACCATAATGCATATGTATTTCATTTGCATCAAAATAAGTGTCTTATAATGCTTTAGTGGGCATTTCAAGTCACTTTACAACATAATCCAAAATACAACTTACAAAGGCAACAATTTCTCAAAATGCATCTAAAACATTGTTTTACAAATTCTAACTTCAGAAGATCAAAAGAACAAAAGTGCAAAATGGCAAATTGGAGTGAATCCTTAACGCTCAACTTGATCGCTCAACATCTTGCTCATCACCTGTGGGTGGGAAGGTGAGGGGGGGTGAGCTTAACGCTCGTGGGTAACACGCTTATATTGGGTAATAAGCAATAACTTTTGAAACATTCATGATCATA
>JANKOD010000006.1:20732045-20753640 GCA_026284645.1 Erythroxylum acuminatum
TTTTCCTTAATATTTTGAATATTTGTACTTGGCCTGAATCTGTGGAGGTTTTCTTGCCGGATTCTTTCCTTCACAGCACCATAGTGAACCAAGCAATAGGATGCCAATCCCATTTCTTGCTATTAATAAAATGGTTTTAATTTCGGGGAAAAAAATATGATGAGATGTTATGTTTTCATTCTAAAAATTTATCTTAAGAGTGCTTGTTCTCTTTTGATTGCTATTTTATCTTAAACCTTTAATGTATATTAAATTTTGGGAAATTTTTACATGATATGAAAAAGAATGAGAGGTTGTTAAAAGGATGATCGATGTATTAAATTGATGTATGCTTGAGGACAAACATGATTCTAGTGTGGGGAAATTTGATAAGGTGTTATTTGATTATATTAATTGGAATCCTTTCTCTAGTTTTTAGTTGACTTTTGGTTCTTAATTGGTTAAAATTAATATTTATTTTGTTTTAAGATGTGACAAGTGGAAATTAGATCAAATTTAAGCATCAAATTGGAGTGTTATTTGTTAAAGTCATGAATTTTGGAAAAAGATGATAGATTGCTAAAGCGAATAAGGAGAGATCACTTAGAAGTTTGGTTCAATTAAGAGACTTATTTCTAGCTCTATTATGTAAGGATTTTGATTTGTTTAAAAGATAATCTCTAGAATATTGAAAGAACTTTTTTGTGTAGGAAAATAAGAGAAGAACGTTACACACAGTCTCTCCATTATTACCTTTCATCTTTCTTTTGTTTTCTATTATTCTTTCGTCTATTGTTAGTGTGCAAATATAGCCATGTATGGCTAAATTTGAATTTTCTGATTCAAAGGAAATCAAAACTCTAATTGTAACTTTGAAAGGTTTTGTTCTAAACATATATTTTATTTTAATTAAATTATTTTTTGTTTCTTGTTCTTCTATTTCGTGAGCAATTAATATTGATTGATTTGAAAATTTAATTCAATATTGATTATTCTATAGTTATCCAAGTGATTCATAATTTTTAAGAATGATTAGTACATGGAGTAAATAGGCTATTTATCAATTTACATATTTAACTTATAAGAAACAAGAAAACTAAATTGAATAGTTGTAGCTATCTTAATTATTTAATTTAAGTTTTATTCTTTTTTATGAATTTACAATCATTTAGTTTATAAGGAATGCTACCATACCCAATTAATTAATGGTAGGTTTTGATTTGAATGCTAGGTCTAAATCAATTAATTTAGTAAAAATCGAGACGTATTATGGCTATCCTAATTGTTCTCATACTAGCAACTTGAGTTGTCAAATTTTATTTTTTTAGACCAATGATTAAAGTTACATTTAGATGAAATCCTTCTCTTGAATCAGAGTTTGATAATAATGAATTTCTCATTTTTTATATTTAGTTAATTTATTTTGAATCCTTATTAATTTTAGTTCATTCTCTAGCTAATTATAAACCCATATTTTGTTTTATCAATTGAATTTAGAAACTATTTTTTTAGTTTTCTTAGAAATTAACCTAGTTTTAATGACTACTACAAGATTTTAGTAAATCAAAATTAATTTTAAAAGCTTTGACAACCCATTCACATTCATATATCTTACACAATATCTATAAGTAAGTCCTTCCAAGTCCTCATGTAAAATTTGTTCAAAATTTGTAGACAATCATAAATGTATTAATTATTAGAATCAACTACAAATTCAAAATTAAAATGAAATAATGATGTTGTACCTTTCTCTATTTGACATAAAGACCTAACCTCTTTTTATACAACTCCCTATATCTTGACCAAGCAATTCATAACCATCTCAAGTTACTCTGTTTTTAAATGCTATAACTACCTAGGCAATTGTGAATACATTGTTATTGGCATCAACCCAGACAATTATAAGAAGTTTTCCTCTATAAGTTTATATAAATAATAGTTTACAAGGTGTTAAATGCCCCTTCTTGTATGCATGTAAACTCAAATACAAGCAGTCAACTATGTCATTTGGATATTTGATAATGAATGGGCTTCTTTTATTAAACTATAATATGACCAATGCATTGCTTTTTAACTTCTTGAACTTTTTCCTATCCTCACACGTCAACATTTGCAAAGCGATAGGCATGTTTTTATGTGGCTTTTTGTTATTGATTTGTATGTTGAAACATATAAGTAGAGCACCCTTCAAACTACTAATTTCCCATTTAGGGTTATCTTTCAAAAGGATAAGTACTTCTTGGCTATCTACATGGACTTGCACCTTTTACTACGATACTCCCTCACACATTAATTCTTATATTGATAAGTTTAGATTTGAAATGTCTCTTGCTTATGTTTATGATAGCATGGATTCTCCATCTGCACTTCTTTTTACAATCACTTATGATCTTTAATTTCTCATTCTTAACATAATTAGAGTCAAATTCAGCTCCATAACATATTGTACTAATGCATTCTTAAATATATGTATCGAGTCAACTAACATGCCTACTTATAAGTTTATATATAATCCAAACCCTTGTCCATGTGAATCTTTAAGTATCTGGTCTTTAGATTGACTATTTTTTAGTGTATCAATATTTAAATAACCAAAAGTTTACATTGTAGTTATAGCTAGTACCGACAAGTATGAGTTGATACCACGAGGACTATAAATAATAGTAATTACCGTTATCCTATTATCTAAACTATGGATTTTTTTATTTTTTATTTAAAAGAAAATAAAAGTAAGCAAGTAAAATAAATAGGCAGTAAGATTGAATCAAAGAATTAAGAAAGCACTTAGTAAACTATCACTATCAGAAAATTAGTATCTAGGTTTCGAATTCCCCTAAAATATTTGACAGATTGATCTTTTATATGTAATTGTTTTATTGATCTATTGGACCATGGAGATTCCTATGGTATGCTAATAGCTAACCTTGAGTCTAATTGCAATTAATCGTAAGGTTTACAAAAAAATTACTTAGGTAAAAATGTTTAGGATTGCTTTACCAATCTGTGAATCCCTCTATTAGGTTGACCATAATCTTGAAGATTTATGTCATCCTATCTCTAGGGTTGCAATTAACTCCTTCCAATTATGGTAGATTTATTCAAATAAGGATTTCTTAATCTCTATGTTATAAAATCATATTATGATATAATACTTTAGATCTATTAGAACATAAATAAAATACGTAATTGGATCACAATATATCAATTAAACGAATTGCATTAATAAAAGAATCAAAATGTATTAAAGTATCAACATAGGGTTCATCTAACCTAGAAACTATAGGAATTTAGTTACACATGATTAAAGATGAAATCAAACAATAATAGAAAGACAAATTAATAGAAAATAAGGGGTTCATAATTCTAAATCTCCCTATTTATCTCCTATCGAATATTGTTGCAAGTAGAGGTTTGATCTTGTATTCTTTTGGATCTTTTGATGAATTCTTCGTGTTTTCCACTTTTTTGGATCAAAATCCCCCCTTGAGTCCCTCTAAGAGTTTCAGAATGCCTTTGTACGTATCTCTAATTGCCTATGAATTTGTCATTTTGTAGTAAATTTTAGGGTTAAAGTAAGTTGCATAGGCCGATGCATAATCGTGCATCAAATCATGCACATCTTAAAATTTCCAGAATTTGCAAATTTGCATAGCCTGGGAGAAATGCAAGGGTCATTGCATTCTTGTGCATCCCTTTTATGCTTTGAATCTTCGTTTTATGTCGTGTTTTCATGTAAATTCTTCTCCTTTAAGTCCATAAAAGCAATTATACTCTGTAAATACACTCGTAGCGAATTAAGTACCAAATATACAACAAAAGTATAAATTATCAAGCAAAAATACATCAAATATGAGGTATAATTATGATCAATTTTGCATTTATCAAACATCCTCACACTTAAGCTTTTGCTTGTCGTCAAGCAAACCATAATCAAAATTATAAATTTTACAACATCAGTCCTTCATCAATCTCAATCTGTCCATTCATACTATATATCATCATATCCTATCGAATCAAACTAACATACAATCAAAGTCAAGCTATCATGAAATCAACGTTCTAACTGATCAATATTAATAGTAATCAAATCATAATCTCATTGAAATCAAAAGCATTACTTTTTACAC
Organism: Erythroxylum acuminatum; assembly: GCA_026284645.1. Taxonomy (NCBI): domain Eukaryota; kingdom Viridiplantae; phylum Streptophyta; class Magnoliopsida; order Malpighiales; family Erythroxylaceae; genus Erythroxylum; species Erythroxylum acuminatum. The sequence goes on from JANKOD010000006.1 coordinate 20,736,152, forward strand.
CCTCACCAAAATTTCTCTCAATACACTTAAGTGTTTAAGGTGAAAAGTATTAAACTCTCAATCAATACATAGTAGAACTCTTACCATATGCTTGCAATATTATCACATTTCCACCATTTATATAAATTAGAAACAAAAATCAAAAGGTCTTAATACAAGTTGTAATGGGGTTTAGGTATGGTATGACTAGGAAAATAAAAATGGTTGAATTAAAGGAAATTTACTAGAGAAAAACTACAAACAACTTATTTACAAATATACAGGTCCTTTTATTAAAAACCTAATGGTACCTTATACTTTTCTTTATTTTTTATGCTTGTTTTTTTTAATCAAAGCAATTTTGAGCATTCAATATGTACCACACTTGACGAAATAATGCACCTTTCAAATATTTCAAGTTTCAAAAAAGTAAATAAAGTAAATAACCTTTAAGGTTCAAAATAATAAAAAGGTCTTCAAAGAAGAATAACGTAAAGGTTAATATGTGGATTTAATCAATGAAAAAGACTAAAGCTTAACTTGGTTATTCTTAAAGGACAAAATTATTGGTATGGTAGTAATCAAACAAATAGGCTAACACAAATTGTTAAATCTAAATGCCTTTATCACTTCAATGATTCCAATTCCACAAATATGATCTCAGTATGTATAATGAAAGCAAGTTTTAAAAGTATTCAACTATGCATGATAACACATATAAAAGGAATGAAAGAGCTATAAAAATTTTAAAATTCTTGCTCTTAAGCTCAAAAGCTCATTAAAAAGAAAGGTATATGTGTGCGTAAATAATATGCAATTTTCATTCAATTTGACAATTTCAATGAATAATAAAAATATGACTTATAAAAGTATTTTTTATTCTAACTATCATCCTTTTGCATATTAATTCAAATCAATATTCAATAATGAAATATGGTATTAATGGACAATTTTCAACCAATTCAAGATATCACTTTATAAAATTTATTAATCAAGATTATAATAAGCTTAAAGAAACCTTTAAAAATTCATTAAACCCTTTTCCCACACATGAAGTTGTACATTGTCCCTAATGCATACAATATAAACATTTATGAATAAGTGAGAGGATTAAGTTGGTACTTTCTTGAATAAGACAATTTTTTGATTTCTGATCCATCCAATAGTAACTACATCCTTGCAAAATATAAAGAAAAAGGGATAAAAGAACTTGATAATATAAATAAAAAATAACAAAAATGAAAACAAAAACATGAAAATAAAATAACATAAAATAAAATCTATCTTAATTCATGGTTGTCTCCCATATAGTGCTTCTTTAATATCGTTAAGTTGATGTAACATGCACGTTTACCCTTATCTTGGGTCTATAATAAATGGCTTGCTTCTACCCATTTCTCCGTATAGGAGTTTTGTAGCCTGTAAGTAAGCCATCTATTGTAAGATAATAACAAGGACATAATTTATCAAATTAGTAAAACCAATTAAATGTAGTAATGCCTTTTCAATGACAAACTGTTAATAAAATAAGGGATAATAAAACTCCCTGAATCGTCAGTTAATGTAAGAAGTTTGTCTTAGAGGAAGTGAGAACCCTTCGTACTTAAGGTGGCTACCAATGATGCATTACTAGTTTCCTTATTGGGTTCCTCCAACAGTTCTTCCTTAACCACCTTTGTCTATTCTTCTTCTTCTTCTTCTTCTTCTTCTTCTTCTTCATAGACAAAGGTTTCTGGCTCATCTTCTTCAATTACCTCCTACCACTTCTCTACTTCTCTTCTTGGATAAAAGCTTCATCTTCATCATCATCTTCTTCTTCTGGAAGTTCGTTTCCACTCCTAAGGGTGATTGTCATTCTAAATTCTTTAGGATCTGTTTCATTAGGACTAGGCAAATGAAATGTAGACGTAGCAGACGTTAAACGCATACGCATACGTTTAACGCAAACGTAGTTTACATTGAACGCATATGTTTGTGTTTAATGCAAACTTTTCCCAGTTCATCATTTCACTATCATTTGCTTCTTAGACATTGATGTGTTGCACGTCGTTTTGGTCCTCCTTGGGCAGATGTACTCCTAGCGTTGCATGCGTTTTGTTCTTTTGTTTTCTTATTCTACTGTCATTTTGTACTTCCACCTATTGCAGCCTTCCATCTTCTTCTCACCTTAGTGCCTTATGCATTTCCCATTAATTAAATTAATACCTTGCATGGCCATGCAAATCCATGCAAAATCTATGCAGTCCACGTTGATTTATTTGTGTTTCTATTTTTTCTTGTCTTCTTTTTGTCTTTTAATTTTCTTCTTCTTGCTCCATAAATACAAGTGAAAATTAATCTTCAGAATATGGCCTAAATACTGTGCTTTCGACTCACTTTAACTTCTTTGCTTCCGACTTGTGCCTAAAATCACATATGTATCAAAGTGAGTATCTTAAGCAATTTCATGTCATTAATCGCTAAATGTTATGAAATAATTAAACAATCAATTAAGCACATATCACCTTTTATGCTTCGAATCTACATTTTATGATGTGTTTTCATCCAAATTCTTCTCCTTGAAGTCCATGAAGGCAATTATATTCTATAAATACACTTGGAGTAAAGTAAGTACCAAATATACATCAAAAGTATAAAATATTAAGCAAAAATATATCAAATATGAGGTATAATTAGGATCAATTATGCATCTATCATCTTTGCACTATTATCGTTGTTCACCATAAATGGACTCTAATTCTATATCCCTAACTGTTGCATCATTTAGATTACAAGCCTCTTGGTGATCATTTTGTTTTCATCTTGATACATTTAAGGCCCGTATAAAATTTGTTTCCTTCTACAACAATATCTTACTTAAAGGCTTCATTATATATTTTATCCATATCATTTGAATTTGGACCCCCAAATTCACTATATATTTCAGTAACTCCTCCTTAGTATGTTGGATCATTAACCTTAACAAATTCATCCAAAACTTCTATATCAATTGTATAATATATAAACATAATGAAGATGTCACTTTAATGTTAAAAAGGAATAAGAACTATGAAATGGAGGTTCCAAATACATATTATCAATTTGTAGTTCATACGGAACTTCAATTTCAAATGTTGCATCAATACTTTTAGCCCCTTTATTAATAAGAACAACTAATAATAGATAAATAAAATAAGAAAATGTCAATTTCATGTTAGAAAGGAGTTAATATTATTAAATGGTGCTTCTAACTACTTGACACCAAATTTTGGTTCATAACGTATGACTTTAATAATGACCTCTTTAGGTGTTTTCCCTAAATAATTAGTGGTTGATACCTCACTTAATCCACCTTTTAATTATTTTTCATTATCCTGTGTATAGGTACATTAATGTTTGTACAGAAAAATTTCCTTATACTAAGAAGGTGGCATTAGATTCAAATACACCTTAATATGGCCTTATACATCAACAAAATGACAATTTTTAACTTCAACATCATTATCTCCTTCATTACCAACAATTTGCATTAACATTCTCTCCAATTTCTATATCTAAACAACTATGTAGTTCAATTTCAAAACAAAATTTAAGGATATATTTTAAATATGTATCATAACACTTACCACAAGAAATTATATCACCATTTTCACTTCTAATGTATGGTGCATCTATTAAATAACCAACAAATACAATTACTTTTTCACTTATGTCTTTTTTTACAGCTCCATCATTAGTATCATCATGTTGACTACCTTTAAATGTTTTGCAATCAAGATCTATAATTCTAACATTTTCTTTAGTTGTAACTTCTATTTTTTGGTAAAGGGTAATTATCAAAATACAAGTGAACCTCCACAAGCTCATAATTATGGTTCACTATCAAATTGTACAAGTCCATTAGATGACATTATTTAACAAAACATCTTAACCATTCTTCAAATGTTTCATGGGAAAACTTGTATATGAACTATTTCACTACACCATATCTAAAATCTGTACCAACATATATAAAAATTTGCAATATCACCAAGTAATTTGGATTAATTCTAAATTCATACACTTATCTATATCTCAACTTTGGTAGGTACTTGAATTTTTCCTCCTACCGAAGTTTGAATATTACTCATGTATCTAAAAAAAAAGAAATAAAAATATGTTAATAAACAAATGCATTACTAGAGGTAAGTCCAAATGCTACTATGTTGCATTTACAATTTAGGTAAGAACTTTTCAATCAAATTCTAACTTTAAACAACAATTTACTTTCTTAAATTAATTGTTATCAAGTTACGAGACATGTCTAAACAAACAACCTTATAAAAACTAAAAAATGAAACTAAAATTAGGCTCCATAAGATCTTGAAATCATAGCTACTTACCACTTACTCAGATATATGAAATCACATCATTTCCTAATATAATATGTATAACATGTAAATTATATTATATAAAATGTAATAATGTTCTTACTTTATTTAATACATATGAATATATCTTTAAATTTAAATTTTATTTTTTCTATAATAATGGTGTTAACTATGTGACAAGAAGTTTTTATTTGATATGATTCCCAAATATATATAAGGCTCTCTAAACAAATTTTCATTATAAGATATATATTTTGTAACTTAATCAAATATCTTGCAAGTGCTTTATTATTGGAGCTTGCAAAAAGAGAGATGGCATTCTTATAACTATTTTGTTTAGAGTTGTCAGCTATTATTAAAAATTAGGTAGTTTTTAAAGTTACTTAATCTAATGCTTAATAAACATTTGGATATCTGCCATTTTGTTGTGAACGATGTATTTATTAGATATGCTTAAAATAGATTATTTGGTGTAATTATATTACTTTTAACAAAAGTAAATACATGTATCTCGCATTTACATAAGCAAATAAACTATATATGTTGATAATCTAATTGTAACTTTATAGATGCATTTAAATTTTATTTTGAGTCAATTCCTCGAAGTACTCCAATAGTTCTATTGTTAATGCTATATAAAAGAGTATATGTAAATGTGTGTATATATATATATGCAATAGTAAAGAACAACATCCGCCAGCATTCTCTACTGGTTAGCATACACCCAGAAGAGGAAGTATATACTTTTGCTACTACTCAGAGAATCAGGCGTTATCGATCAACTGACACATTGTAACCAGAGCAGAGGGCACGAATAAATCGACTTTCTCCAAAATAAACATCCTATCTGAAGGTCTCAAATCATAATTATTTTTCAAAACCATACATAATTGACGAAACGTATTTTAATTTGCTATTATTTTAAACTAATTAATATATTGCTAATTATTAATGAAATATGATAAATAATATGTTATTAATAAAAAAGAATCTGATAATAATTTTGCCAAATTCTTCTATTAATAGTAAAAACTAATCAAGTTAACTAACAATTATTATAAAAATATATATTGTAAATAAAATAAAAATAAATCATTTATCCTTGTAAATATAAATATAAGAATCATTCTGGTATGTTTTGTTTCTTAGCCGATTTAATTTTTCGTTCTCTAATTGTCCATAAAACCAAACAGGTATGAAGGATGACATTAATATGAGTGGGACCGGGATAGTAATTGTCGTTAGGGTGCAGAAACAGGGCAATGGAAGTGGGTGGAATAAATGAATCTAGGATGAAATGAACTTAAGTAGGCCAAAAGTGCACATCTGACGCTAATGTCTGGCATAACTTGCTTTTGGGTAACCAAATTTCCGGCATATGTTTTAATGCTACGCACATTAACTGGTGTTTGTTCAGAAAGAAAAAGGAAAAAAAAGGAAGAGGATGATGATCTCACAGTTGGGATGATGTTGGAGAATCAAAATCATGGCTATGGATATTCGTCGGATAGTCAGAAAAAAACAAAAACGACCCACCATTAATAATCCCCTCCCTTTCCGTCATTCCATGTGTATAAATATAATATATATCCCACCCAGAAACTGAATATCAACTGCCCAACAAATATCAGCCTCAAATTCACTTTTTTTTGACCAACTTTGTGGCTATCAAATTTTCTTCTTACAATTATAAACCATTATTCATTCGGCAGCATGTATGTACTCTACTTGCTTCTGAAAGAAATCGTATCCAACTTGCTATGCCCATCCAGTCTCCGCCACACATTTTATTAACAATTCAATCCAATCCGATCCAATCCTTGACAATTTCACTCCTTTTCATGGTATAAACTAAAAGGACCTCTATTATTAGAACACTGGCTTGTTAATAAAAGAACACTCGCTTATTTATAATCGAAACATACATTCATACGGAAATGTATTATAGATGTGAATTAGTTACCTTTTTCTAAGACCTAAGTTTCCTTTTTCTTCAAGTAATGTTGATATTTTGAACCAAAAAATCTGCAAATTATCAATTTCATGTGTAACGTCAACTTAAAAATATCTTGGATAGTGGGAAATAATTGTAAAACGAAAGTCCAGAGGATAGAGTCCCAAACAAATTGAAGTGGGTCTTCTTGGAGCAAAAGGTTGAATTCTTAACTCAAAGGGCCCCCCACACTTCAGCCCGACGAAGCAACTAAGATGATGTAAATCAGGTATTCAGCGGTCTGCTAAGGGGGAGGTGAGCAACTTACAGATCTACAAGGAACCCACCCTCAAAACCTATAAGGGGCTCAAAAATGTTGCTCCCACACTGCAAACCGTGAGATTCAAACCTTGCATTTTGGAGCAAATCTGTCATTCCAGAATTAACTGAGCTACGCCCTGCGGGCAAAGTGGGGTCTTCTTATACTACATATGTTGGGGAATAATAATTACTTTTAGCAAACATGTTTGGATCTTTATTTGCATAAAAAAAGAAAAAAAATATTGAAAAGAAAAGAGGAGAAAAAAATAGAGGAAAAATGTGATTTTTTTTGTTTGTTTATTTTAAAAATTAAACGTTTAAAACATCTATCCTTTTACTTCCACTCTTAACTTTTACATTAAAAACATCAAACTCTTGACGACGGGTGTCGGGGCTCGCATCCATTCTCAGCCACAAGATTCCACGGAGCACCTTCTCGAATTTTCCATGGGAAATCACATTTTATAACGTAATCTGTATTGGTCTGACGTGGCATGCTATGTGTTTTTCTTTTTTTGAAGTCAAAATAACACAAAACAAACCCTGCTCTTTTTATATCAATTCTTGCTTTTCTTCTTCTTCTTCTTCTTCTTCTTCTTCGTTAGTCATTTTAGAAACAGAAGAATCTTCTCTTTCTCACTTCCACCTAGCGCTACTCTTCATCAGAGAAGAATCTGTTCAATGTTTCTAGAGTAACAAGATAGTCAAGCACGGGGGGGAGCAATCTGTAGCTTTGCTTCTTCTTTCACTTAGAATCACATACTTTCTGGTGAGTTTCTAATTGATCTGCTATATCGTATAAATAAACTTAAACAAATAAGGATTAGAAATAATAGTGCTGTTCTTCCTGTGGAAGAGATAATCGAGTTTAACAAAGATTTGTTTTGTATTTGACTTTTCAGAGTGAAAAAAAAAAGGCAGTTTCAGTTTGGCTGCATTGCTTGAAGGATTTGTATCTTGGCCTTCAATGTCTACGCAGGTAGTTTCTCATTAATGATAGTGAATTATTTGATTTTTTACCAAAAAGGAAAGTTTCGTTATTGTGTTATTGGTTTATTCATTTTATATCCATTCGTGTTTGGCTATGTATTCGTAGTTTCTATTCTGAAACCAGATTTGTATGACCATCTTTACTTTAAGTCAGACTTAGTAGATATTTATTATTTCAGGTTGAAAGTTACTATATGACTAATCAACATACGTTAAAAAAAAAAAAAAAGAGAAGACAATGGGCAAGGAGGAGACAGATTTTGGTGATCTACTTCTAATCTACTGAAGCCTATACTTAATTCGTTCTTCTATTTTGTTTTCATCCTATATCTCAGTAGAGAGCAACTGTAGTTCTTGTGGTTATCAATTGATTTTATGGGAATTGGTGTGTTGTTACGCATACGCTTGTATGTTTTTACATTAGAAATTGAATCTCTATGTTAGCGCAATTTATGTTTTTGAAAAGAATAGCTAAGAAGTCTTTTACTTTTCATGAATTAATGCTGTTTGGTTAAGAGTTAAATTTTAATTTGTAGACAATTCTCCAGTGGTAGTGTGAATACAGGCTCATTTTTTAAATTGTGAGTATAGGGGCAATCTGGAGAGACAAAGCCAAACACCTCTGCCGAAGCAGAGAATTCCTCTTATGATGACAATGAACAAGCCGAGTCTTTTGGCCAGATGCAGGAGTTTTACCCATTTGGTGATCATGTGCCCAAGGTTCCGAAATTTGTAAATCTTGACAAGTTTCACATTTGCCATTACTGAGCTGTTCTGAGTCATACCTCTTTTCTCTATTTTGAAAGGTGAGAAAACCTTATACTATGACAAAGCAAAGGGAAAAATGGACAGAAGAAGAGCATCAGAAATTCCTTGAAGCTCTACAGCTCTATGGTCGTGGCTGGCGTAAAATACAAGGTAAGTTTAATTTCATATCGTTGCTACCAGAGTGCTTCTCAGATGATACTATGGTTTGTTGAAATTGCTATTCTCTTCATGCAGAACATGTAAGCACCAAAACTGCTGTCCAAATTAGAAGCCATGCTCAAAAGTTCTTTTCGAAGGTTTATTACTTGATTCAAAATACCAATTCCCTATAACATAAGCATGATCTTATATCTATTCCGAAGAAGGAAAAACTTCCTTTTTTTTGGGGTGTGTGTGGTTATTTAGAGTCCTGATTATCTCTCTCTGATTCCAGGTTGTTAGGGAGTCTAGTGATGTTACTGGGAGCTGCGGCAAACCAATTGAGATTCCTCCTCCTCGTCCAAAGAGGAAACCCATGCATCCTTATCCCCGTAAATCAGTTGATGTTGTGAAGGAAAAATTAATTTCAAGTCAATTGGAGGGATTTGCATCTCCTAATTTGAAGGTCTCTGAAATGGATAACCAATCTCCTACATCAGTTTTATCAGCAGTTGCTTTAGACTGTTCGGAAACTGCTATATCAGAACAACAGATTCGATGTTCTTCACCTACTTCATGCACAACTGACATGCTTTCTAATGGTTTGTCACCTATTGAGAAAGATCGAATGGAAACTTCAAACTCTCCTGTCGAGCAGGACAAAAGATCTTACTCATTAGCTACTGGTTCATTCCTGCAGAAATTATCCCATAATGTAAGATGAACTTTCATGTTGAGGTCCAACTTGATTACCTATGTTTGTTGTAATTGTAGATTTGCTTCAATGCTAATGTTTTGATTCTGATATTTCTAATGTAAATGTCCAGAAGTGTGAGTTTGGTTCAAAAGTGGATGTACATACTGAAAGAGATTCGACTACAGAACCTACTTTTGCAAGTATTAAGCTTTTTGGAAAGACGGTTGTGGTAATGAATTCCCACAAATCATCAGTTCCTAGTCCGGACAGTGTTTTCCAGTTGACATGTATGAGCAGTAGAGAGAATTTTGATAACAATTTGAAGAATTTTCGGCCATCTGCAAGGGAAGCATTAGACATGGAGTTATCTCTTGGAACTGCTAACATCAGTTCCACCTTTTTGTTGGGTGCTCCAGTTTTCCAATCTGCAGAATCACTTACTGAAAACACCTTAGAGAAGATATCGTCCCTACCATCCATGGTATTTGGTGGTGGTCTGTCATTTGTAAACGGCACATCAGCTGATCAAAACTTCATAGTTGCGCATGTTTCTGTGGAAGAATGGTCTAAAGAGAAAGAAGTTCCTACCGAAAGATCATGCACAGGTTCAAGTATTGGGTCAGTTAGTGGGGTCGATAACAGGGAGAAAAACTTGGAAGCCTTTGAGTCTCAATATCAACGTCCTGTTTCCGTGGAAAGAGCTGCTATGATGATTAATGCAAAGGGGTTTGTACCATACAAAAGATGTTTGGCAGAAAGAGACTTGAAATATCAAGTTGCGACGTCAGAAGAGCAGGAGCGGCAAAGAGCTCGAGTATGTTCCTAGTATCCCATCCTTAAAAGTGCATTTCTTAACATTCTTCTAGGTGGATTATTAGGGGGGGTGCAGTTGTTGAACCGTCTTCACAGCAACCTCAGCTACATGTGTCCGGTAAATAGATTTAGATACCAATTCTTTTGATCAGAATCTTCTCAGGGCTCAGATCAAGATGCAGCATATATTGGCTCATAGTAGTTGGTTCTGAATACCGGGTATAAGTAATCTAATTGTTTTCTGGAGCAAATGATCGAGAATATTTCATATTGAAACCTTCTAAACTTCTAGTCCCCGAGTGTTCTCTTGTATGCGACTGTAATTCTTCTTTCGCAGCAATCTAAAGTTTCATGATTAGCGGCAATTCTGTGCATTTCGTTGTCACCCAAAACTAGTTATTTTTTCAAGTCACATCTTTTATAAACACGAGTTTCATTTTCAAAAAACTGTCCAGATGTTACTTCTCATTAGTTGTAAATTTTTACCTGGTTATTGTTCAGTTACTTCATAAAACAATGTTAATCGTTACACTCTATTATTGTTTTGTTTTAATATAATAATAATTATGAATAAATTATGGATGACATATAAATGCAGTGTAAATTTCAATCATATCATAATCTTATTTACAATATGTAGTTATCACATTATATATCTTATATATTAGTTGATGAAATAAATATTTATAAGATAAAGAATGCCTTTACATAGTTGTCACAAAAATTATAATCAACTTATTAACTATAAGGTATAAATTAATAAATTCTTGTTTGTACTAAGCTAATCGTTTAATATATATACTATATCACTATATGAAGTAAATTTAAATACCCATAAATCTAACGTGATTTATCAAACCAAGACCATCATAGCCTTAACTCGGCATACATGAACACACCACCAAATAATTTTTTGTTTCGACCTTTTTTCTTCTTCTTACCGTAAGGTACATACTTAACTTATATGCCTAGGTTAAACGAAGGCTTAATTGTATGTAAACACTCACACAAATATAACTAATAGATAAATGATACCTAACCAACTTGGTTTAATTCCGCCTCCTTTAAACCAAGTCTTCAAGCTTCACCACGTCAAGCACCCTCTTGAGCTTCAAAAACACATATACCTTCAATGACTTTATAAAGATATTTGCAACTTGCTCTTTAGATGAGCAGAACTCGGCCACAATCTTATTGTCTTTCACCGGGTCTCGAATGTAGTGATACTTGATGTCAATATGCTTGATGCGACTATGGAACACAGGATTCCTTGTCATTGCAATTGCCAACTTGTTGTCAAAAAAAAAACCTTGTAGGCTTGATTTGTTGATGTTTTAACTCACTAAGTATTCTTTGCAACCAAACTACTTGAGTAGCATAATGTACTATGACAATATACTATGCTTCTGTGATAGGGAGAGCAACCCCTTATTGCTTTTTAGACGACCACGAAAACATTCCAGTGCCAAGACGAAAAACAAGACTAGAAGTACTTTTTCTCATTTTAACATTACCTGCCCAATCACTGTTTGTATATCCAATAAGCTTTACATCATTATTACAAGAATAGAAAATACCACCACTAAGTGTACCTTTAACGTATCTCAAGATACGCTTAGCTGACTACAAGTGAGATTGACAAGGACTCTCCATAAATCTGCTAATTATCCTAACACCATACATAATATCTAGCCTCGTAGCAGTTAAGTAAGGCAAACTCCCAACTAATTTCTTGTAATTAGTTGCATCAACTAATTCACTGCTGCCATCTTTCACAAGCTTCAATCTGTCTTCGGTAGGAGTCAAAATAGGGTTGCACGACTCCATCGTAAATTCTTCAAAATATCAAATGCATATTTTTTCTAGGAAATAAAAATCCTTGCATATGTTTGATTCACTTAAATACCAAGGAAGTAAGACATCAAGCCCGTATTAGTCATTTCAAATTGAGAAATCATAGCCTCCCTGAAACTCACTAACAATTTTGGATTATTGCCTGTGAAAATTAAATCATCCATATACAAGTATATAATGATAAGATCACCCAGTGGATTAGATTTGATATATAAAGTATGCTCAGAAGGACACCTTTGAAAGCTGTGATTAAAAAAAATAAGAATCAATACGAGTATACCGTGCCCTAGGCGTTGGTTTTTATCTATACAAGGCCTTATTCAACATATAAACCTTGTCTTCTTCCCCCTTCTTAATATAACCTAGAGGTTGTTCAACGTACACTTCCTCCTCAAGAGCACCATTAAAAAATGCAGACTTTAAATCCATTTGGAATATTTTCCAACTATTTTAGGCAGCAAGTGAAAGTAATATTATCACAGTATCAAGTTCAGCAACAAGAGCAAACACCTCAAAATAATCAATACTTGACTTTTGCTTGTAACCTTTAGCTACCAAGTGAGCTTTGAAGCGATCCACCTCTCCATTAGGTTTGTACTTAGTCTTGTACACTAATTTAACACCAATTGGTTTCTTTTCCTTGGGCAGTGTAGTGAGATCCTAAGTACTATTATGTTCAATAGCATGATTCTCATCATCCATGGCTTTCACCCAATAATCATCATGAGCAGCATCCCCAAATGATAAAGGATCACAATTTGCAAACAAGGCATAGTGAACAGTACCATCACTATCATAAAAAGAATCATAAACAGTGCCAACAACATAATCCTGTAGATGAGTAGGCATGCGTCGCTATCTCTGTGGACGACTAGAAGTCTTTGCAGGAATTGGCTCCACCTCAGGATCATCATCAATTCTTTAAACTTAACTGGAGGACTTGGATCCTTTTGATGAACACTTTTAAAAATCCAAAAGCTTCCAATATGTGAGAGATAAATCACCATCTAATAGAGTTAAAACCCTTATAAAGGTTCATTTTTTCTACATAATTTTTGGGGAAGAAGGGACATTCTTCCTCCCATAAGATCTAAATATTTTTTGAGCTAGTAGAATATTATTGCCAATTAACTTGTTATGGACAACGGCACGTTGAGCTATATTTATAAGGCTACCTATCACTAACTTTCTTTATAGATAGGATTTAGACATAAATTTTTGCAAGATGTTACAACATGATATTGGTCTATAATCTAAGATAAAGGAAGGGTCGAGAATTTTGGGGATAAAGGTGATGAGTGTTCTGTTTTGGCATTTTTGCTTTAACAAAAGATTCAAGGATTACATCTATGACTATATCCTTATTCTATGGCCAATCTTTCTAGAAGAATAATACATTGAGCCCATCAAGTATAAGTAATTTACCATAATTCAACTAAAATAAAACTCCTTCTACTTCATCACTAGTTATAGGTTTGTTTAGATTATGTAACTCATTCTCAATGAAATGATGGTTAATAAAGCCTTTGAGTAAATGCAGAGAGAATGAATACACTGCTTGTGACCTTAGGGTATTTTTAAAGAAATTTAAACTTTATCACTAATCTTATCTTGATAATTAGTTATTCCACCATCTTGCTTTATTAGTAAAGGGATTCTGTAGGAATTCTTCCTAGCTTTAATGGGTCTATGAAAATTTTATATTTTTGTCTCCTTTCTTTGGCCATAAAACCCTTACTCTCTATTTTAAGATAGAGTTATGGACCTATAAAGCTTTGTAATAGTTTAAAAGAGCTTCTTTTTCCTTCGTAAGAAGTTTAACATCATCAAGGTTACTATTAATTTATTCTTGAATTCCAAGAAGGAGAGCTTGGGTCTCATCCATATTCTTTTGGGTGTCAATGAATCTATTAAGATTAAGAAGCTTGAGTTCCCTCTTTATCATATCTAGCTTCCTCATACTTATAAAAGGTTTGAAGCCACCAAAATATGAGAAATTCCTTTTATAATTGCTTCTTCAAAGCCAACCACTTTTGTAACAAAATTGATAAAACAAAAAGGGCCTTTTTTGGCTGGAGGAGGGAACAAATTATGGATCATAATTAGACTACTATATAAGAATCTTGGCTTACCAGATGAAACTAAACTTGAGGGAAAGACATAACTATTCTTTATTGAACAAAGCTTTATTTAACTTTTTGCTTACGTTTTACATGCCTTGTTGTTTATTGCTCCAAGTGTAGAAGTATCCTTCACATCTCAAATTGCAACCTCTATATATGTGACATAGTCTTCCAATCCACCATTATAATTGTTTAAGTTGACATTACCATTTTTTTTGAACGTTGTCAGATGCGCTCAGCTCATATTATTCATATCGAAAGCTAAAATGTCATACAGAAAAGTAGGCGGGCATACCCCTCATTCAAAACTAGACATAGAATTGGTCGCTCTAGCTATCGTATGAGCGACCTGATTCGTTGGTCTCTTAATAAAAGCAGTGGAAATAAAACGATGCTCATTAATCAGAGCTTTACAATCCTCAATAATCAATGAAAAGTGAGAGGGGAAAATTTGTGTGGATGTCAAGAAATGTGTAATTATTTGACAGTCCGTTTCCCTAAAGGGGAGGTTCTTAATCCAGCTTAGTGCTTCGCAAAAACATAAGACTTCACCAATTTGAGGATCCCTCCAACCTGGTAAAATCATTAGCTTACCTCCACAATTGAATCCTTTGTAGTCCCGGATCACCATACCTAAGCCATAAAAACCCGAAGATAAAAGCGCCACATCCACATTACACTTAAAATGATTCGATTGTGGAGCCTTCCATTTGGATGTATGGTGTTGAATCTTGGCGGCTGTATTGTGTTTCCTATTTTGAGTAGTAATCCATTCCACCAATGTTGTGTTGGCTCTCCGAAAAACGATAGATGGGGTCTGAATTTTCTGGTTCCATATAACTTCATTGCGGTGGGTCCATATACTCCATAAAATCATGCAAACCTCCTCCTTCTGTGTCTTCGTAGAATCCGTCATAATCGAAGCCAGCCAAGGTTGTACCATTGCATCTGGAGCCAAATTCCAAATCATGGAGTAGAGACGCCAAATAGATATAGCAAACTCACAATGCAGAAAGAGATGGTGGTCGCTCTCTGTGCCTCTATTGCATATAGAACAAATGTCAAGTATGTCCATGTGTCATTGTTTTAAAGTGGCTCTACATGGAAGTGTCTTTCTTACCAGGCGCCAAATAAATAGTTGGATTTTACCTAGTAAATGAAGCTGCCAAATCTTCTCCCAAGGGAAACCTGTTTCTCTGAACTCTAGACTAACGCCTTCCATCCTCAGCCGATAACCTTCTTTAACTCTATACTCACCCTGATGATTAAGAGTCCACATCCACTCATCCTTGCGCCTTGAAAAACTAAGCGGAATCTGTAAAATTAACTTTGCATCTTTTGGATTGAAAATATGTCTGATTACATCCTCCTTCCACCGCTGGTCCCTAATCAGATCAGCCACATATTCCACTTGCTCTTTATAATCTGATTCTACAAATGGATCCCCCTCATCCATTAGCCATGGATCTCGCCAAATATGTATATCTTGTCCATCCCTAACCCATGTTCGACAGCCCTGAAGCAGGAGTGATCTGGTCTGATGTATACTTCTCTATATTTGGCTTGGATTATGCCCCAACTTTGCTGAAAAGAAATCCGTGTTGGGAAAATACCAGGCTTTGAGAATTTATGTTGCGATTGAGTCAGGTTGTTTGAGAATCCGCCACCCTTGTTTGGCCAAAAGAGCAATATTAAACTGCCTCAAATCTCTATATCCCAAACCTCCATAAATTTTTGGTATAGACAGTTTCTTCCATCGTAACTAGCGTAAGCCTTTGTTATCACTTCCATTCTGCCAGAAGAACCCATTCATCAAATTCTCCAACTCTTTGCATGTATCCAATGGTAAAAGAAAAAGTGACATAAGGTAATTTGGCATAACCTGTGGCACATTCCTCAGTAATATATCCTTCCCCGCTTTGGATAGCACCTTCGCTTTCCATCCTTGTAATCTCTTAGTAAGCTTCTCTATCACATAATGAAAAACCTGACGCTTTCCCCTTCCAATGACAGACGACATTCCTAAATAATTAGTGTGTCCTGCAATCTCCTCCACCCCCAATGTTTGGCATATCAAAGTCCTCACTGCAGGTAGAGCATTAGGAGTAAAAGATATACCTGATTTGAGAAGATTAATTTGTTGGCCAGACGCATTCTCATACTGTTGCAGGACAGTTTTGAGATGTATCGCCTTCTCCACTATAGCTCGGGTAAAGAATATAGCATCATCTCCAAAAAACAGATGAGACACTGGATTAGCCGCTCTTGCTATTACCGGCCCATGGATGAGACCTCGAGCCTGTGAGTTGTGTATACTCACCGATAAGCCTTCCGCACACAAGATGAACAAATAAGGAGACAGTGGGTCTCCTTGTCGCAATCCACGATTAGGGGTCAAAGGTCTGTACTCTTCGTTACCCCGAACAAAATAGTATGATACCGATGTAACTATTTTCATAATCTTCGAAACCCATACTTCATGAAATTCTAGTTTCAACATAACCTGTCGCAAATACTCCCATTCTATGCGATCATAAGCCTTACTCATGTCAGTTTTGAGTGCAAGGAAACCCATCTTTCCTTGAGTTTTCCTCTTGCTCCAATGAAACAGCTCATAAGCCACAATAACATTATCAGTAATTAATCGATGAGGCACAAAGGCACTTTGCATTGCAGAAATAATCTGGGGTAAAACCTGTTTAAATCGATTGGCAAGTACTTTGCAAACAATACGGTCAGTGACGTTGCTCAGGGAGATAGGTCGTAAATCAGCTATTGTTGGGCCCCGTTCCGAAGCCCAACTATCGGTCCGAAATCGAATAGTCCTCATACTTGTAACATCTTAAGCCCTAAAGGCGAGCGCACATAACAAAGATCACAAAATTCAATTCACTTCTTTAATATGGTAGCTCTTGGTCTCTAGTTTATGTAGAACCAAGAACCACCTCAATCGGAGCTCTATAGTTCAAGATATGCTTAAAAATCCATAATATGTTCCTAGCCCGATCAAGCTCTCCAACCCGACCACTCACTTCCATTCCATCAAACTTCCTTAATTCGAAACCAATGGCCATGAAATTTTAAGGAAAGGTAGGAAAATGTGTTATAAGTCTAACGCCTTAAGAATCGCCTTAATTGGAGGTTGGACTAAGGAGTTATGGCCCAACAAGTCTAACATGTTCATATCCTGATTCCTATTGAACATACTTTGTCGCAAACGCCATAACTTTCGTTCTAGATGTAGGATTAACTTTGTTTTTGGACGGTTGGAAAGAAGACATCTAGGGCTACAACTTTCATAAAGACCAAAAATTGAAATTCGGACATTAAGGGGGTCAAAATACACGGACCGTGTGAAATCACACGGTCTGCCCGTGTGAGCTGCGGCTAAAAATGGTGCGCCTGACTGGATTTACACGGCCCGTGTAAA
Source organism: Erythroxylum acuminatum (assembly GCA_026284645.1). Classification (NCBI taxonomy): domain Eukaryota; kingdom Viridiplantae; phylum Streptophyta; class Magnoliopsida; order Malpighiales; family Erythroxylaceae; genus Erythroxylum; species Erythroxylum acuminatum. The sequence goes on from JANKOD010000006.1 coordinate 20,753,547, forward strand.
TTTACACGGGCTGGCCGTGTAAGCTACGGGAGACATCAATTTCTCACCCTCCAAGCCCTCTTCCTAAGTTCCTAAACCCCTCCTAACATTCCCT
>JANKOD010000006.1:20761281-20773791 GCA_026284645.1 Erythroxylum acuminatum
ACCTTAAATCCTTTTGCTTTAAGCTTGGTCAATTTGCCTTTCCTCTAACTCCTCTTGCCTCTCTTGTCCTTCATCAAAACACAAAAATCCTAACATTTTGAGAAGACAAAATTGGCAAATCTAAGGAAACAAAAGCGTGAAATTCATCCTAAAAGAACCAAACCCATGCTTTTCCTAAATCATTGGAACCAAAACCCCTTCAAAATACTAAAGGATTTGAAAACAACTTACCTCCAAAAACCACCCATGATTTTTGCTTCTTGCTTTTAATGGGAGATTTTATCTTCCTCTTCGCTTTTCCTTCCTGAAAAACTCTTAGAATCACTCTTCTAAAGTAAGAAAAAAATGGAACCCTAGATTTCTTCTTCTTCTTCTCTTCTTCTTTCTCTCAACCGAATACTCACTCTCCTTTTCTTTGCAAATTTCGTGCCTTCTCTTCTCCTAACACAAGACAAAAGCTTTCTTTCATTTAATGAATCTTAAAAGACCAAAAAGCCCCTCCTTATAAGCCTTATGTCTTCCTAACTTAAGTAAACTTCCAACAATGCCCTTACATATTCTTATTCTTTCAATTTACTAACAACCTAATACATTCTAACTTAAATTTAATTTCTCCAATTAATACTTCTAATTTCCATCAATCTAAGCAATTAAAACCTCCAATTATTCTAACCAAAAGTAATTAATCACTCTCAAACTCAAAAATAAACTGAACACATGCTTATATTGTAAGAAAAGAATCGGGACCAAACATTATATGCTTGAATAGTACTTGTACTCATACATATGCATAGTAACATATATGTGAATAGTACTGTATAATTGAATAGTGCCTAGTTGCTATAGTGACTACTACAGTTATAAATAGTATATAACAACACCTACTACAGTTGCCACCTTTCTGGTTATTATTTTACTATTCATCAATTTTCGTCGACTTCACCCGAAATTCGAACGAATTGCACCAAAAAATTCATCGTAATTTTCTCACTAGGCTCTGACATCACTTGTTGTGAAAACTGACTAGATTAGAGCAAGTTTGTAGCTAAATAGGATTGAAGGAAAAGTAATGAAGAAATAAATAAAATTTTTTACATGGAAAAACCCAAACAAATCAGGGTAAAAACCATGGGTAAGAAGAAGAAACTTTACTATACAAATTTAGGAGTTACAACCTCTCTCTATTTTACGATGAGAATCATTAACTCTCTAAAAAATATAAGAAACATTCTCTAAACTATAGAGATTAAACTAAAGAAGAGAAGATTTTAGATGAATATAAAATCATATGGGAAGGACTATTTATAAGCCTCTCAGACATGCTTTCAGCTGCCATTTTTTTTCTTCTTTCTGCCTGCATGTGGATAGTTGTCTACATGCAAGTTTCCCCCTGCTTTTGTTGATGTATTTTAAGCTAGCTACCTTCCTTTTTTACTTTTTTAAGTCAGCAGTAACAATATACTCAAGATGTAAAAAGGCAATTTCAACTACAATCATCTTCGCTAGTTACTGATAGACTCCTATATTTGAATGGTGGAATTGTTTAACTATTGAAGAGTTCTATCCAATGTTTGACATATGAGTTGGTATAAAGATAATATGTAGACAATGGAATAAGGTGGAGTCTTATGAGTAGGAGGAAATGAATTCACAAGGTCAATGAAATCTCAAGAGTAAAAGAGAGCTCATATATATTGGTGCTCATTGGAAGAAACATATTTGACGGTAAATGAGATTTGGATGCGAGATTAAAGATGATTGGTTTAACCAAGTTATATTAATTATTAATTATGACGGTACATAAAAAATAATTGACTTTAACGAGAAAGTTCAAAATGGGATTTTAATTATAGAATGATTCGACTTATTGCTTAATTTAGTCACAGAGTAGTGTGATTACATCATAAGTATGATTGAATGCATCATGCACTTAGATATACATATCGAAGCTCTTCAAAACACTTATTAGTTCAATATACAATAATGTGATGATAAACGACTAAAATATAAAGTAGTAAGCTAACGAAGTGGGAACACTTCTTCAAGACATGAGAAAATGATTCAGTGATGTGGAAAAGTGGTGAGCATCTTCAAAGACCATGCTCTCTATGATCTTAGTGAAGTTAGTGGTCAAAGAGAGTAATTCGCAGCTAATTGGGTAAAATTAAGTAGAAATTCTTCATTAACTTACTAAATTATTGTTGAAAGTTGGTGGTTTATCTCACTTGATATATAAATTCTTGCAATTCTATATAAAGACATCTTATATTGTTTATTTGAGTGGCACTAAATATTCAATTATCTATTTGAGAGAGCTTGAGAGCTTTGGGAAAAATTATTTTTATATAAAGTTTTGAATAGAAAAGTCTTAAGTATATTGTAAAGAACTTCAAGTTGAAAGTATATTGAGTTCTTTTGTATTATTTATAGTGAGAATAGATTAATATAAAATTAGTGTTTTCATATTTCTCTCTTAATCTTTTGGTTGAATTGTGCAAAAACTTGTGTGATTAAGTGTGAGAGAAATACTAAAACATGAGTGAATATAAGGCTTGGAAAAATAAATTAAGTTCTTATTTGACGACCACAAAGGAAGGATGAGTTGATATATAGCAAATTTAATTTTAATTATAGTGAGGACTTGGGCAATATTGTTTTATTTTATTGTGACTTGAAAAAGTACATTTGATAGTTAATATATTTTACATTTAAATTTTATTTTATATATTTAAAATAAAAGTAAAATTTTGCATTTGGTAAATATTTACAAATTCTTAATTTAAAAGGGCAAATTATTTCAGTTTTAATTTTAAATAGCAAATAACATTACTTTTAAGAATTCATTCATGCATATCCTAAAATGTTGTTTACATGTCACTCCACTTGAAATTTGTTATTAAAATACAACTAAGGCATGTCCAAAATGACATACGTACCCCTAATTTAAGTATATATGTTACTCCCCAACTTTTTTTCTAACATATACTCTAATTTCTCCTCTTTTTTATTTTTTGTTTCTATATCTATGTTGAAAAATTGATGATGGAAATAAGTGAAGAATTACATGGGAGTGGGATGAAGAAATGCAATCAAAATTTTGCTATTACAGGCAAAAAACACGTGTGAAATACTAATCATAAACAACTTAAAATTTAGGAAGAAGCTAAATTTATAGATTCACATATTGGAAAGAATAAGATATTAAATTCTTTAAATAGGTTAAACTAAAGCTTACTAGAAAGGGAAAATATTTGTTTTGATCACATTTAGTTAGATAGAGGACATAAAAGCAACACTTGAAGGAAAAGGACAAAATTATCTCATTCTACTATCAATAAGCTAATTTACTAAAGAAAAAGTTAAAGAGAAAGAACTCTTAATGAACTAACTCTCTAAGAAGTGTAAAACGGTTCGAAATTATTTTTTATTTTTTCTTAAGAAGGAGATTAAGGTGTTGAAGAAAGATAAGAAGACAAAATCACTTAAGGAAAATATGTTGCATTTTAAGAGTGCTTTATGATTTGTTATATTAGTATGATTATTATGGTATGACATACCTTGAAGGAGAGATAATTAATTAATTACATAAAATTTAGATTTGCTTATTTTTATATCATCAAGATGTGTTCTAAGGTATTAGAGCTACACCGATTTTTTATGAATATATTTTTAACGTATTTTGCTATTTCTATGCATTAGTTACATATTAAATAGACATGGAACTTACTATTTTTCTTTATTATTAGTATCATTATCATAAAATTTAAAAGCCAATAAGAAATGCCATTACTAGGTTCCTTGCGACTATGTATATAACAAATTAGGAACTTCAATTGTTAATACAAAAATTAATGAATTCAATAATAATGAAAGTTGCAAAGGTTAATTTTAAAGCTGTCAGTTAAAACACACTGAAGGCTCTATGTATATGGTGTAAAATATCTATACATAATAAGTAGTGCATAATGCAATATGAGATATAAAATACCCATATATAAAAAAACATTGCACATTGTAATAGGGGACACAAAATATCCATATAAAATAATAGTGCATAGTACAATATGAGGTATAAAATACTCGTACAAAATAACAATACATAATGCACATATAAGCTGTAGAAAAGTTATACAAAAATCTTACAAGGATAATTTTTAGTACTTTTTCTCCTTTAACCAGTCTAATATATTGATCTAAGATAGTTTCCAATTAATATTTTGATAATAAAAAAATCCTACTAATGAGTTTGTTATCTTAATGAGAAGCTTTATAATAATATGAGATCCTAGATAACTCAAGAAGATAATTCATTTTTAAAGAGGTTCTTTGTTCCATCACGAGTAGCCAATAATAGAAAAGAGATATATGGGATAAGACAATTCATTGGAGAAACATTGTATGCATATTATGAGAGATTTAAGGAATTATGTGCTAGTTGCCCACATCATCAGATTCTTGAGCAACTTTTAATTTAATAATTTTATAAAGGGTTACTGCCAATTAATAGATGCATGGTAGATGAAGTTAATAGAGGAGTTTTAGTAAACAAAACACTTGAATAGGCTAGATAATTGATTTCAAACATGGCTGAAAATTCTCAACAATTTAAGAAAAGGATGGCTAGAGCCCTTAAGTGTCTAAATGAGGTAAGTGATACTAACTTAAAGGATAAAATTTTAGATTTGACTACTCTAGTTCATCAAATAGCTATAAGTAATTGCAATAAACATGAGTGTGTGAAATATGCTCATTTCATAGGCATCCTATGGATATGTACCCTACATTCAGCAAGACTCCTTTAAAGAAGCTAACTGACAGCGCGTCGTAATACTAGTTAACTAGACCTACTCCTATAGTAGTGGTGAGTCTCGGTCAATCCCATAAAGAGTGTTTGTAAAGTTTCCGAAATGAAAGTAACTGGTGTTTAGGTTTAAAAGGGGTTTTGGATTTTTAAAACAAGAAAATAAAATGAAACTAGACTAATAAAAACAAATTAAAGAAAACATATGAAAAATGATAAAAATGGGGAATTTTGTAGGACTCGGTTCTTTGGTTCTATCTCGACCTACACCCTAGTTAAACATATTTCATTGATTTGTTATTCTCAAACCTCTCCTAGCAACTATTAATTGTGGGTTAATAATTAACTCGAGTTTTCCCTTAGGTAGTGTTTAATCAAGATACGATCGTTAATTAAACCTAACTACCGAATAACCTAGGATATAATGTCTAGATTCAATTAGGTAGTAGCGTTATGAATTAGGAAAACCGATTAATCAGGGAAACAACCACATACAATGCCTTATTTAACCTAGGTCATGTTATCCCCAATGATTATGAATCATTAGTCGCTACATATGAATTTCAACATAAAAATTACGAACTATATTGAAATTCTAACAATGGGTTTGCAAATAAATGATTCAATGGGCGCATTAAAATCATCACTTCACAATACCCAATGGGTTTATACACAAATAACTGAACAATAACGAGAATGCAATTATCCATACACAAAACCCAAATCAATTATCATAGGATAACATAATCAATTTCTAATGAGAGAAAGAAATAAGAAAAAAAGTGAAATACAATTAACCTGGGTCGTTGGTGTTGATGTCACCTCCAAACCAGTGTCAGGACGTCTAGCCCTTCATGGGTCTCTCCCAAGAAATTGCTTTAGCCACCATTAAATGTCCTAGCAGAAACCCCTCAAAACCTTATTACTGCGTCTCCACCCTTCTTTTTGTTTTGTTTCACGCTGTCGATACTATTCTATTTCATGAATTATTTTTTGGTCCGCTAATCCTATACATGCCTTTAAAACCTACGCACGCACCTCTTGAAAACATCTGCGACCTTGCCTCCCAACTGCTACATCGTTTCTCCTTTTCTTTGACAGTACTGCACTGCGTTTTCTGCTCCTTGTTTTCTTCTTCTACTGTCGTTTCATGCTCCCACATGCTGCAACCTTCCATCTTTGTTTTACCATAATTCCAAAATTCTTTCCATTAAATTTGAACTAATTTCTTGCATGGGACATGCATGACCGAGAGCAACTTTAATTCATTTTCTTTGTGTTTTCATTTCTCTTGTCTTTATTTGCTCTAATCTTCTTCTTGCTACAAGAAAACAAGTGAATGTAAATCTTTAAAAAATAGCTCAAATATCGTGCTTTCGACTCAATTTAACTTCTTTACTTCCGAATTGTGCCTAAAGTCACATATGATTCAAAGCGAGTATCTTAAGTAATTTATAGCAATAATCACTAGGTGTTATAAAATAAATTCATAATCAATTAAGCACATATCACTAACGCAATAAGGAGATTTCTTAGTCAACTTCAACAGAAATATGACCTTTATTCCAATCATTATAATTTAGGATTGAGTGATCATCCAAAATTTAGTTATAGAAATCAAGGAAGGAAGCAAAGATACTAACCTCACAATTTCAATAGACAACCTCAAGCACGTACACATGCTCAATCTCAATTTTCAAATTGGTATGTATTTGGAAGAAATTGTTAAGGCACTTGCTACTAATACATAATAATTTCAATAGGAAACATGAGCAAGCATTCAGTACTAAGGAAATCAGATCACTCAATTAACCACCTCTGTTAGTAAATTGGAAGCACAAGCAACGAGAGATTTATCTTAACAAACGGTGGCGAATCCTAAGGAGAATGTGAGTGCAATGAAAATTAGAATGAGAAGGAAATTCAATCCCAATCTTCCTTAACAATGGAGGTAGAAAAGCATAAAGAAGGAGAGAAAAAAATTTTAAGTTCCAGCTCAAGATGCAATTAAGGTAAACTTTGATTTTTCTTTACCCATATCATTTAATGCACGTGTTCCTCTTTTTCCTTACTGGTTGGTATACCACTTCTAGAAGCAATTAAACAAATTCCAAAACATGCAAAGTTCTTATAATAACTATGCAAAAATAAAAGGAAGTTAAAGAATAAAGAGAGAATAATTTTAGGTAAGAATGTACCAGCTGGTGAAAATTAGAAAATTACCAGAAAAACAAAGATCTAATTTTGGGTTTTGGATTTTTCAAACAAGAAAATAAAATAAAACTATACTGGTAAAACAAAATTAAAGAAAACATGTAAAAATGATAAAAATGGGAATTCGGTAGGGACTCGGTTCTTTGGTTCAATCTTGGCTTACTCCCTAATTAAACATATTTCATTGATTTGTTATTCTCAAACCTCTCCTAGCAACTATTAATTGTAGGTTAATAATTAACTCAAGTTTTCCTTTAGGTAGTGTTTAATCAAGATACAATCGTTAATTAAACTTAACTATCGAATAACCTAGGATATATGTTTGAGAAGTGCTCTAAAAGTAATCGCCTTTAGCACTTATTGTACAAACCATTTTATGATTAATAAAGTCATTTTTCATTATTTCGATGTTCATATGTTTATGGATTTGATGCTAATCATAAATTGATTTAATAAAGTCCTTGATACAAAACATAGCATGGAGGAAATCATGGTGAGATCATGATAATGAGATTCTTATCATGTGTAATTATGTTAGTATCTAAACTTTCCCTAGTCATAAGATTAATGAGATGGGATATCATTAATCCAGTTAGACTAGCGTATGTTATACTTCTTGATTAGGTCAAACAGTAGATCTCATAAGTTGTAGACATGAATTGTTTATAGTTAACATATGGATGCTTACTAAGGGTAGTAAGTACATTAGATTGACCTACTATGAGATAATCATATGGATATTTTATTCCAATGTCAATGATAATCTCATCATAGCAATGGTGCAAGTATCCTTTGACATAAGATACTTAAGGATATCTCGGATACTGATCCTATGCTTTGACTCTATTCATCGGTGCCTTTCAAGGGTTACTCATAAGGTGGTGATTGGGTACAGCTTGAGGTATTCGGAGGTAATTGAGTAGCCAATAAAGGATTCACTACTCTTGATAGAAGGAGATGATACCCACGTCCTCTTGACTTGTTCATTAATCGAGAGTCTCTACCAGAGCATATATGTGTCATGAAGAGAGTCTTCAATGATACATATAGTAATAAGATCCTCAGGACAAGATCTAATAACAGTTGGACTAGATGTGACGTAGTCAGTCTAGTGGGAGTTGACACTTTGACCATACTCTGAACCAAGTGGGGTATAAATAGTGAAAGGACGAATTGTAGGGAAACATTGGGTATGGAAGGGTAACCAAACTACTGATTTTTCGGTGAATTGGGGGTCATGACGTGTTGCTAGATACCGCTCTTGACTTACTTAAATTAAGTGTTAATTTAAGTGGCCAACATAATCGGGAACCTAATGGGTCACACACACAGGAGATTCGAAGGATGAGTAAAATGATCTTAAATGGTGATTCAAGATATGAGAGAGTGTTTTGGGATTGTATCGCGATGTGATCATGGTAGAAAATGTTGCATGGAATGGATTAGAAACAAGTCTTATTGGCTTCCATTAATGTATGCTATTCATGGCCATTAACTTCCCATAACTTTCAATTAGTGATGGGGGTTATGGAGGGTGTAGAAAACTGAGATTATTTTCGTTCATCTTGTGTAAGACACAAGAAAAAGAAAAACAAAGGTTCTTTTTCTTACACACACATTTTCTCTCTCTAACTCTCTCAAGAGTTCTTGTCTTTGCTAGCACAAAGAAAGAATTATATGCATCTCCTAGTGAGGTTTCATCCTTCTATCTTTGTCTGTACTTTCATTAGAGACGGTATGCATTGATTGTTGTGATTTACGACAACCCAACGGGGAGAAGATTAAAGAACGAAGAAGATCGTCAGAAAGGTATGTAAACATATTACATTTCAAGATTTTATTTTGCTATATCTATATGCATGAGTATATCTAGTTTTTGAGTTTTTCATTTTATTTCCACTGCCTATATTTGATATATATTATGTATGAGATACATGATCAAAACCTAATAGTGGTATAAGAGCCATCTTATGCCTTGTTAGATGTAGAATACATGACATGTGAAAATTGTTTTCATGGTAGCGACAGCTTAGAGTCTTGTAAAGTTTTGTTCGAAATTAATTATAGAAAAATGGTTTTCACGATTTTCTTTCACCAATCTGTTCATAATATGTATGTGAATGATTCAGTGTGATTGAAAATATTTTTTTAATGTGATTAAAATATTTAATTTCGAATTTACAAGCATATGCATGCAATCTGTCTTTCTGCTGGGCATATGATGTCTATTGGCTAAACTGATGAGGTTACACATGATTTTCGTGGAATTTGATTATGGAAAAGTTATGTGAACATATTTGGGATGTGTTTATGCCTCCGTAATTTTTTTAGAATTATTAAAATTTTTAAATAATTTTATCAAACAATTTTCCAGATCTGGACAATTTTCTAGAAATTGTTGGATCTGTTTTGTTTGATGTTTTTGTATGTTTATATTTCGGTTCTAGAACCTTTAAAATATTTTTATGTGATAAAATGTGTTAATTTGATGCTTGATGCATTCCTTAAAATGTGTTAATTTAAAATATTTGAATTCCAGACAATTTTAGAAGTCATATTTGTCATTTTTGGTATCTTGTCGGTGTTTCGATGATTAGGATAATTTTCCTAAATTATTTTGATCATCATGAAATGACATAGAGATTCTTGGAATGATGATTTGATGTTCTGAAGATTTTGGAAAATTATAGAAATTCATTTGAATTAATTTTGTAAAGGAATAGATTTTCTAGTAAGACTAGAAAAATTGGCATGTATGAAAAAATTGAAGTTGTTTAATTTTAGACATCAAATAATTAATTTAAGGTAAAATAATTATGAATTAATTTCTAGAATTAGGAATTCATGTTAATTAGATTAATATTAATTCCAATCGAAATCACATACAATAGTAATTTTACCCAAGTTAGTAAGAGGAAGATAGTACATTTAAGTGTTGGATTGGGCTTAGATCCAAGTGTTAGATTGGGCTTTCATGTTAGGATCTATAAGATGTCATAAACAAAATGATGTGTTTACATATATGCATTAGAGAATGCATGGTTAGGAGAATGTGTGGGGTTGCATGATGGGTGATTATGGGCTTAGGCCCAATTTGATTGGGTAGTCCATATCATGCTATGTAGTTATATATATATATATCATCTAAGTTAGATGAGACCTTAGTCAAATCCCTCAATTAGAATATTAAAACTAACGCCTTCCTTTGATATGGTGAGAACTAGAGTCCTTTTAAAGTTAGGATTGTTGGGCAAACCCATGCCTGCTCTACACGGATACGTTCGAATCATGGAAATAGGATTTCCAAATTAATGGGTCGGTTTTAACTAGAAGCGTTGGTTTTTTGTGCAAACCCAAGATCAAGGTTATCACGACCCGAAACCACATCGGGCACATGATAACCACCGCATACCTAGGCTAAGGATACTTACGGTACCCTTAACCTGACTATGCAAGGTTAACTGAATATCCTTAAAAAACATTTTGGACAGCACAACGATTTTATTTTAAGTTCACTCAAGAGTAATCTCAACAACAGTACAAAAGGTTTATATATAAGGTCATTTATAAACCACAAGATAGTCAGAAGTTAATTTAAGAAATCCTAAAGCATATCAACATAACCAACTTAATAAAACAGTTCATGAGCTACTATACAAAAAAGTACAAAACAGAGACTACCCACATGTGGTAATATCCCGAAAATGTCAAAAGATCGCACGGTACACTCAGAGCTTCAAGCTCACCAAATTAACCTGCATGGTTGGAAAGTGGAGGGAGTGAGTACACTATGTACTCAGTGAAAAGGAAAAACATATATCACAAACAGAACCCGATACATACCAAGACGGTCTAGATAACTTGAGAACGAGTTTTTCACATGCATATAACCACCTATGAAGTGAATATACATAACTTAGAAACACATAGGCCTAGCCTATGACCTAGCCTATGACTCAACGTATACTGGTTAGAAACCACACAGGCCTAACCTATTAATCACTCACCAGGTAAACATAGGTTTCAGTTCCAGTGCATAAAACCAGAAAAAGATCACATGTATAAATTAAATCTCGTCAGAAAACAAATCTCAGAATAAGAAAAAACAATCATGTGTGTCACCACTAGTCGGCCAAACTAATGTGCACACCCACCGATCCCCGATGTTTGCTTGACTTTCATCCGTCATGAATCCAGGCTATAGTCTACAAGATTGTCATGACCCTAGTGATGACCTCGTCAGTGTCCAAACCCGAAGTATGGAATCACCTGCAAGTCCCATAGAAGATGTCGATACGGTGACTCGACTTTTAAGTACCAACATCAAGGGTACAAGGGTTGCTTAATCTGTTATGCCTAGCACACGATTGGCCAATCGTTACCTCAGTAATCACAAAAATCATATAAAAATATTAAGTACAAAAATCAAGTAAGGTATCATGCCTTTATTTATCGGTCCAACCGATAAAATGGAACCTTACCATGACTCTAAGCCAAAAGAGAACACATACACACATCATACATGATTCGATTATGCATATGTAAGTTCCAAAACATTATTTCATATAATAAAAGTCATCTTTTGCACTCCAAGTGCAAAAATGTAGTTGCAGAAAATAAAACATTGTTCTTTGCACTTTAAGTGTAGGTTTGTAGAAAACAATATCATTTCTCAAAATACGTAATAAAAACATCAGTTGTACTCCAAGTGCAAAGAGTTATTCAAAGCAATGTCGTTTATTAAACACACAAGTATACTATAATCCATTTGAGATTCAATTATACTATGCATTACCTAGGTTCAAAATTCACATACAAGTCACCGTGCATGTCTTGGGATGTCTTAATCCTATTTCAGAGATATGGTTTCCCCTATTCACCTTAAAAGAAGGTATACACTCCCTTGACTTCAACAATCCTCGGTACAAGCTCCTTGATCCACAGCTCCCGATCCTTTATACATACAAATATACAATGTATTTACTACTCAAACATGTATCTCATATCCATACACAACCATAAAAAAATTCATCCTTAATCAATCATCATAAATGTTATTCTAACATATGTCAATAGATCAATAATTAACTTACTAATTCAGCTCAGTGTCTCCTCAACCATCAAGCTAAACTAACCTTATGTGCAATGTTCACAGCCTTTTCTTCCTAATGTTCCTTTATGAACAAGTTATCTTCTTTTAATCATAACTCTCTCTACAAAGATCCAAATGCTATGATTCTTAAGCCTCCTGAAACTAGACTTCCATTAGTCTTAATATATCTAATAATTACACAAATAGCATCTCTCTTTAAATTATAATCTCCATCCAAATTATGTCCTATTTCTGGTGAGAAACAGACTGGAAACCAATACTCAAAACCTCAATAAATCATTATCAATACATCTCCTAACAAAACAGTTTCACAGAAGCATTAATAAGACATCAATAATCATTTTTCATGTTTTATACTTTCACTAATTCGGACTCTAAGGTC
>JANKOD010000006.1:20795639-20811648 GCA_026284645.1 Erythroxylum acuminatum
CTACACGAAGATATGTTCTCCTATATCTAAGAAATATTCTCTTTGTGTAATCAAGGCATTAGTATCTCATTTTGATTTTTACATCAAATGGATGTGAAAACTGTGTTCCTCAATGGTGAACTAGAGGAAGAGATTTACATGAAACAACTTGAAGAATTCTCCTCTAGTGATGGTGAGCATTTAGTCTGCAAGCTTAGTAAATTAACGTATGGATTAAAACAAGCCTCCCAGTAGTGGTATTTAAAATTTCACGAGGTTATCACTTCATTTGGTTTTGAAGAGAATATAATGGACCAATGTTTATACCAGAAGGTCAGTGGGAGTAAGACTTGTTTTCTTGTCTTATACATGGATGACATTTTACTTGCGACTAATGATAAGGGTTTACTATATAAGGTGAAACAATTGCTCTCAAAGAATTTTGATATGAAAGATATGAGTGAGGCATTTTATATCATTGGCATTAAGATCCATAGAGAAAGATTTCGAGACATTTTGGGTTTGTCTCAAGAGACCTATATTAACAAAGTTTTAGAGAGATTTCAGATAAAAGATTGTGCACCAAGTGTAGCACCCATAGTGAAGGGTGATAGATTCAGTTCAAATCAATGCCCGAAGAATGATTTGAACGAGAGCATATGAAGAACATTCCATATGCTTCAGTTGTTAGAAGCCTTATGTATGCTCAGGTTTGCACCCGACCGGACATCGCATATGTTATTGGAATGTTAGGAAGATATCAGAGTAATCCAAGTATTGACAACTGAAAAGCTGTAAAGAAGGTTATGAGATATCTTTAAGGCACAAAGGGTTGCATGCTTATGTACAGGCAAATTGAGAACTTGGAAGCAGTTGAATACTCCGTTTCAGACTTTGATGGCTGCATCGACTCAAGGAAATCAACATTTGGTTATATTTTCATGCTAGCTGGTGGAGTTGTATCTTGGAGAAGTGCTAAGCGGACCCACTGGTGGAGCTGTATCTTGGAGAAGTGCTAAGCGGACCCTAATTGCTACTTCCACTATAAAGGTTGAGTTCGTATCATGTTTTAAGGCCACCTCGCATGGTGTATGGTTGAAGAGTTTCATATCTGGGTTTAGAGTTATTGATTCAATTTTTAAGCCATTAAGATTATATTACGACAACATTGTTGATTCAGTTTCTAAGCCATTAAGGTTGTATTGCGACAACTCTGTTGCGGTCTTTATGGCCAAAAATAACAAGAGTGAAAGTCAAAATAAGCATATTGACATTAAATATTTAGCCATAAGAGAACATGTTAAGCAAAGGAAAGTTGTCATATAGCACATTAACACTAATTTGATGATTACAGATCCTGTAACCAAAGGCATGCCACCTAAGTAATTTAAAGATCACGTAGTGCAAATGAGACTTAGTTCCATAATGTGATTTATGTTGTACATTTATTGCTTCAATGGAACTCTTATTTAATTTGATATTTTCTCATATGTTTTGTGCACACATACATTTGATTGATTTTGAGAAATGTCATTTAATTTGGACCTAAAATAAACATATGGATTATTCATTAAGTTTAAAGGCTAGTAATGAGAAATTTTATATATATATGTAATATATGGAAGCTACTACTCACTATAAGAGGACCTATCGTCATGATTCATATATTTAATTTCTTGATATGTTTAGTGTTAGGTTAAATGGACCAAGTGAGAGAATGTAAGATTTTTAAAATCTACCTAACCTTCCTACTCTTGATATTGTGGTCCATTTAATGTATTAACCCTTACACACACACACGTTAAAGCCCATGTTTTACCGACTTACCTTCTCTGTGATGGGCAGAGGTGTTAAAAATGGTTTAAAAAGTTGTTTGGGTCCCTATCCTCATTAAGCCCAAGCAGTACACCATCGATCTTGCTAAGGGGAGAGGCTAGAAGATTCAAACACAAAGACGCAAGAGGATCACCAATGGAGCAATGGCTGGAGGTATTTTATTCCGGTTGTGCTTCCGTTGCTATATATGCATGGTTAATATGCATGTATCTTGTCTCACGTAAATGTTATTTGTATGAGATGCATGCCATGTATTGTTTATGACAACAAATATATATGTTATGTTAACAAATATATATGTTATGTTGTCTGTAGGAAGCGACATGAATATAAATAAATAACTTCTTGAATGGTTGATAATACAATGATTATATGTCTAACAGGAGTTTGACTGACAGTTTTACGAAGTGATCTGACTGAAAGTTTTACCAAGTGATCCGAAGTTTCTCAGATATTTCTTACACAGTATTTACATGAAAACTTGATATGGAAGTATTAAAATATCGTATAAAACATGAACCTTTTAGTCTGAACAGCGACTTGATTGACGACTGTTGACCCACTTCTGACGATTCTTCCTATATCTCCATGCTATCTGAATTCGTGTAGCCGCAATAGTTCTCCAATGGGGAGATTGATACCTGTTAATAGAGCAAAAGCGCTTCTACTTAGAGAAAGGTAGCAAAAGTGCTTTTGCTTAGAAAACCTCTAAGGTAGCAAAAGTGCTTTTGCTTAGAAAACCTCTAAAGTAAAGCAACTGATGTGGAGTTTGGTGACATCAGATGTAAAAAAGTGAAATTAAAGATACCATGCAATAGATAATACGGTAAAATGACAATTACATTAAAGCAATGTGTGGCAATTCCGTCGCTGGGGAAATGAAAAAATGTACTTGATGTCATGAACATCATATTACAATCTATGTGGAAAGTTTGATAAAGAAATAGACGATGCACTATAATGTTCTTTATATGAAGTACACTAAGGACATGCCAAAAGCTGCAAAACGTACTAGTAGTTTATGCCTGTCAAATATGAATAGTCGCATATATTTTGTTTCTAATGCAACAAACGGTGACAGCTAATAGAAGATAAATAAATGTCCTCATCCTTAAAATCACGAGGTGGTGTGGCTAGAAAAGAAATATGTATTCAAGTTCACTCATCCATCAAATGCAGAGATTAAAGATTCAGGGGAGCACAGCACATGCTTACGTATTGGTTTGAAGCCAGATAGAATAATTATTTTAGTCCTTCTCTATGATTGAATATTATTGATAGGAAACTAAACTCCATGATATATCTACATCTGTAGGCTTTTCTCACACCATAGATGGTGTGAAGAATGTTATCCTTCATTGCAATGCAAGCTTATGGATGCAACATAATAGTAAATATCAGTATGCAAGATGTAAAATTTGGCATATATCTAACCTTATGGCTCCTTGAATGTGTGGCTCTCGCAAGTTTCTAGCAAAAAGGCTAGTGACTTCTTCAAGGTCATCTGCTCGAAGTGAAAAAGCTTCAATATTTGATAAGCATCTTACAGTTCTACTGCTAAGCAATCGGTATCTGGAACTCTCGATTCTCCTTGAACCTGCAACGGTAACTAGAATTAATAATACCAAGGCTTCCTATGGCAAGCCATTAAAACTACCATTTTAGTTTCAGTGGAGATTAATTAAAGTTCTTGTGAGCACTTGTTTTATGAAATGGAGAGAAAGGAAAGTTTTGATTCAGGAAATAATAATAGACCTTTGGATGCAGGATACTTTTCAAGGCACCAAGTGAGAAGTTCCTCGCCGCAGCAACTCCCTTCAAATAAAGGGGATACAGTTCCGTCATGGTCAATACTTTCCAACTTTCCACGCACAATAAAAACCATCTTCTCAACTGGACCTCCGTCGTATAAAATTTCACCTCCTTCAATGTATCTTACTGGTCGTATCCTCTCACAAATGGCATCTACAACTTGATCACCCATCAGGGCAAATATCCAAACCTACAAAAGTATGAATTGAGTATTCACAAAATGAGTAACTTGATCCAGAGTTTATTATGAAATCATTACACGGGGATTGAAACATTATATCACTCCAGGGCCCCTGTTAAGTTTAATACTGCCGTTGCATCAATTTCTATAGATAAAGCCATCACTCGACTAAATCACCAAGGAAACAAATTGGAGCCACAGGCATAACTGACTTATAGAATGACAAAGTCCAGCTATAAACTTGACATTGCAGTAAGCTCAAGTACCTCTTTTTCTTTCCTGCAATAAGCTGAGGGCTACCTCAACAAAAATTTAAGGATTGCCACATGACCCAGTAACATGGAGGCCCATACCTATATTGTTTCAGGACAACCCCATCCAGCAACAAGAATATCTTTCCAGTTTTGATCAGCTTTCCACATTCACTTATTCTTTTCTTCTCTCTAATTGTGCCAGACCAATGCTTGGTAGGGTAAAACATACACGATGTACAAACATTAGATAACTAAATACCCAATAGAATTTTCTTGCACATGCTGACATGCCAAAGTGAATTTTGACTTCGTAAGTCATATTTCAAAAGATTGGAACTGTGCAGTGCACCGTGCACCGTGCAAATTAAAGTTGTGTTATAGATGATAGACAATATTCTGTTATGCTACCGACTATACTAACAAACTCACTTTCTTCACGAATTTGAAAAGGTGTCTTTTTATTTCCCTTCGCAAGTCCTCAGGTAGATTCTCCAACAGTTGCTCCTCATTTACTCCTCTTGTTGCAGCCCAAGCATACCGTTCAGCTTCAATCACTTTCCTACATAACAGCACTGATTGATCATGAAGCAACCAACTATAACCCAGTACAAAATTTATGGAAGTTTTTGTGATGACGCACATTTCTTCTACTAAATTACAGATATCCTTGTGAGAAACATGAGAGAGGTATCAATTACTTATGACCATCTATAATACGATGTCCACCATTAATGCATACAAAGTAAGTATCTATAACACCTCTTACTATATTGCAGCAACAATACAATGACTCAGAAACTGGCAGTTTATGGTTTCAAAATCTCATAGGTGGTAGAAATATTGATTGACCGTGAAATGTGAGCACATATGAATTTCACAAAAGGAGAAGCAATTAATAACTTTTTTAATTCCTTCAATATTTTCTTAGTAGTATTCCTTAGAGATCTATTGTTGTTATGTTATCTACATATGAATGTTTCTTATGTATCATATATTGGATATTATTTATTGCTTGAATTGCCCTACTAATATAAGTAGATAGTTGACCCTTTAGTTCTCAGAATGCATTAGGTTGTCTCTGTTGCTTTTCTACATCATCTCATAACATTCTTTCATAGGTACCCTTGAGATGTGGTTCAGATCCAACCTTATCCCCTCTACAAATAAACAATTATATTTCCAAAATGTGCAACTACGATGGTCGATTTTTTGGGTACTGTCTGATTACTTTCACAAGTTAACTCACAGAGAATGGATCAGAAACTTGTATTAGCAAGAGCAAAATTTTGGAAACTGTAGGCAGATAATCCTTGTTGGTTAAGTAAAACAATTTCCATAAGTTCCATGCCAAAACATTAGTGTCACATACTTCAAGGGCTACACATGATTCATAGATAGGAACAGAACAAAGGCCTAGAGAAACCAAAATTTCTTATGAATCAAGTACTATCCATCAATACAAGAAGCAGTTGACAAGGGCCCCAATAAATTCTTGGAGGAATTTTTTTCATGGAGAAGGTGATAAAGTTTGTGAATTTGTATCTAAGCAACTTACTATGTATTGAAATTAGAGCAGCCCAATAAGTTTGGACACCTAGGACTTCAAAGGACTCCTAGCACAAGTTACATGGCCTTCCTAAGATTGTCACTAAATATAATTTATGATTAATAAAAGGATCCCAGTTAATTAGATGATAAAAGGCAGGGAAAAATATTCCATAACACATCATGAGAAAATAAAATGGTGCACCTTCTAAGTACTGGTGGCAAGCGTCGAAGACGCATCCACTGCTCCACATCTCGCCGCCTTAATGACATTTCCATTCTCCTGAGAGGAGAACAAAAGAAAGGCTAACGTCAAAAGATTGTTCTTTTATATTCTATTTGAATTTGATTAAAAATAACTCAGAAAAGGTTGATCCATGAGAAGGCACTCTGGTCCAGTTGTGTAGGAAGCAGAACATGACATTATATAATTTCTTCCAAGATGCATTTGTAATAGCCTCATAACTAATATGCAAATTACATCAGTTTATGGCAAAAGATAATGCTCTAACATCAGGTCCAGACAAACTATTTGAGTAAGCAAAGATGAATCCTGAATAATTCCAACAACTGCAGTTTACATGTCAAACACAGAGAGATATTTCTGATGTAAGATCACATTTCCCCTCCATATATGTCTAAGACTTATGGCTGTATAGAATGTGGAGATAAAATTTATATAAAGATAGTCAGGACATTTCAAGTGTGCTTTCAAGCTTTTTCCCTTAAATAAACATAATCCACATGGTCTTAACTTGGGTTCAATTTGTTGCATATCAAAGTTTTTAGTTGTAGAAGCAGAGTTCAACGTTTTTCCCAAATTTACATTCAATCTGTAATGAATTATAGATTCTTATGTCAAAAGAAGGTGATTCATACACTTTGATTACAGAAAAATTTAGCAGTACTTATAAGCAATCTATCTATAATCGCTATTGGGTAGGAAATCATTCAGTATATTCTGATACAAACTAAAACTAACGAGTTACCAAGCTCAATTTATTCATCCAGTAGTCGTCCTTCCAGTGGTAATAGGACAACTGAAAAATGCTTTCCCACCAAATTTAAGCACATAACTATGCATGAGGCACATTGCCAGAGGAACCTTATTCTAAAAATGTCAGCTATTGAATCATTTTTCTAATCTTTAGGCCAAGCATTCAGACATGGTGGAGCAATTGAAGTGTTCATTTTGCAACTTAACTAGAAAGCCCTGAGATTGAATGAAAAATATTCTTTAAATAGTCATTTTGGACAAAGATTTATGGGGAAGCAGTAATATTACCAACCATGACTTCATAACATAAATACAAAGAATTTTAAGGAGAATCTGATACATAAACCTGTATTTTCAACAACCCAAATTAAGCCAATTGGGTGTCTCACATGTCAAGTAAGTGGCCTGTCTATAAGCATTAAGAGAAACAAAGTTTATGACTTTACCTCCGACCAAGAGCCTGGAGAAAGTTCTGCATATTTCCTATGAGAAAAGCGAAAAGCAGCAGCCCTAGACCAATGACGCCCATAGTGAAGAGGACTTCCCATATAAAATAGCTTGGTTCTTGGTTTCCTGCGAGTGTACTTATTTGCTACACAAATGGAACATATAAGCTCATTTCAACAGGAGATAAAAAGAGAAAGATGTAAAACATATATAGGTATATTTAATGAACACCTCTCTTTAGAATGAAAAGTTGGAAAGAAAAGCATCTTTCGCATCAAGCATATGGCAGAGAGTGAAACTCTAACACAGAAGCATCTAAATCAGAAAGTAAAACTTGGGTATGTTGAAAGTACTCACTAGGCATCAACCAACTACTCCACTAGGTACGAAAGAAACAATGTTGAAAAAATGCATCCATATTGTGGAAGTAAATATTTCCATCTATACTACAATGAAAATTCTATTGTTAAAGGGCGTTGATGTGGGCATGATCCTGAATGACTCCGGCAATGTGGGTATAACATACAGCATTTTCTTATAGAAACAAACTTAAACAGCAAGCTTCCATCAAATACTATAATGTTTCACCTGCCTAGAAAAAAAGAGTTCACATACATTATAAACAAAGAAATGGCGTAAATTCTGATTACCTGAAATCCCCAAAACAATGAGTATATGTATCTAGTCAAGAAGGGCTCGGATGTGAGGCCTACAGCTTGTTTATAGATTCCATATGAAAAGTTGTCGGTTGTAAAACAAGCACTAGCATTCTCATTTTGTCCCCAAACTTCCCTTTGTCCAGTGGGATCATGTACTTTGACATCATAACCATGTCCACAATCTATGAATTCCTTACATATAGACCTCATACTCATAGTAGAATTACTGCAGGCATCGCGAAGACACTGATTAACCCTCTGCTATGAGAAAAAAATCGAAGGTGAGGAAGGAACTCACATGAACATTTTATGCAATCCTCATATATGTAGAGTTTTTTTTTTCACTACTTTCCAATTAACAGGAGAATTGCAACAAACATACCGACCAAAATACTTGAGAAAAAGAAAATATATAACATGGCCATGATGCTTCAACAAAACAGAGAAAATGAAGAAATGCCAACCTAAGAATAAAATGCATTGACAACAATCTAACAGACAGTAAAATGGATTGACAAAATTGGGATATTTGAGTTACAAGAATGGAATAATTAAAGGGGAAGTATGAAGATGAAGAAAAATGTATTTTCGCACTTTCATGGATCTAATAATAATTCAATCCCAGCATTAATATTAGTGAAAATATTCAAACATAAATTAAAATTACCAGTAAATATAGAACAACTGACATATTATGCAGTACGAAGTGGTTAACCAGAAATGACCTGATAAAACCACAGTACTCTAAAAATGAACTAGAGGAGAGTGATTGAAACATTTTCCTGAAATAGTTTGTTTGATGAACTAGAGGAGAGTGATTGGAACATTTTCCTGAAATAGTTTGTTTGATTAGTTGTCAATTTAAAGATCATAACAGAAAAATAGTCATGTATTACAAGGATGGCAAAAATGTTGAAGAAGAGAGTTCAACAAGCATAGTAAGAATTGAGTTAATGACTTCTGCACACCTGTAAGCCAAAAAGGTACCAGCATGAACCAACAACATGGCCAGACAACACAAAGGTGAGAAGATTTATGAAGAAATTAGCCCATGCTGTCTCAAATATGAAACCACTTGGAGACTGGCCAACAAGAACAGGTAAAAACCTATACAACCTTGGAACATACTGGACAAGAACTGCTGCCCTTAAGAGATTTTTTGCATTATTTGCTCCAGATGATCCCAAATGCTTACGCAGGACTACCAAGACGATGACCTAAATAATTTGGCATGAAAATGAATACTGGATAAGGCCATAAACTTCGTAAGATATTTGAGAGGACATTCTGTACATGTAATGTTGACAAGAAGGGGCAACATATTATGGACGATAGTGAACTTCATTAAAGGAGTCATCAAGAAATATGGAAAAATGAAGTAAACAAACCTGAGGCAGTGGTAATACAACAAGTATATCAACCCAAAAGTATCCACGGAAGTAGTGCCAAGCAATTTTTGTAGGGTGGTCAACCAACTCTCCGGCACCCATAACTGTTGACTCGGGAGCTATATAAGCTAATCTGAACTGCACAAAATAATGAAGCAGAAGAAAGTAAGTAGCGTCTTTTAAAAGCAAGGGACTTAAAACATTTGGTGAATGATGGACTATAGAAGAGCCTCTTGCAAGATTATTCTAGACCCAATTTGGAGTGTCAGTCTTGTCAAGTTACTTGGTGTTCCCGGAGTCAATAAACAAGATCCAATTCCCTTGCTTTTTGGTTTGTACTATTGGTTCCAGTTCATGTTCAAAAGTTCCAAATTTAGATATATCTTGTATTTTATTAGTGATTTTTCTAGGATGAACTAAATGTACAACATGAATTCTTGTTAGAGTTACTCCTCATATTTGGCACAAATTCAAAAAAACTTTCTAACTTTGGTTCATATTCTTCATTGTGAGGTGTAATAATATATTTTATACAAGAAATTTAGTTAGCCTATGTTGGAATAGTTTCTATGTCTATATTGGAAGAATGGTGAACCTACAATTGTAAATATTATTAACAGGTGCCACTGATACTGAACAAATAAAATAGAGCAATAATATGAGCAGAGAGGACGGTATACCTGAAGAAATATGTTTAGTAAGTAGACAAGATCAGTCATGCTCCTAAAAACCACAAGTGTTGTGGTCAAGGGCCAACTGATGACTATACAATTATTCTCCTGCATTCAAATAGAGGGAAATTACAACTATTGTATCAGCACAAGTAGAGGTCTATCCCAAATCAGTAAGGGCGAATGATGAAAGTGATTTATGTTGTAGAAAGAACCTATAGCCCAATTTTTTAAGGTTGTAAGAGATGGTGTATTTCGTTGTTTACAAGCTCACTTAAAAGGAACTTAGAATCAATTAAATTAATTTGAGAAAGAAGTGCGCATCTTAAATCTTAATTAGAAGTAGATACTAGAGGCATTACTTTCCTAGAAAAACCATTTTGAGAAAGATTTAGCACCTTAAGTCCCAATTAGATGCAGATACTTGTAGCATTATTTAGTGTGTTTGGGGATCAATTCCAAACTGAGCTTGTCATGGAAATTTAATAGTGACTTTGTGAACTATGATGGAATGGGGTGTAATTCTTTGGGGGGTAATCATAATGTCCCATACTCTAAATAGGAGATTATGTTAAAATCATGTAATAAAAGGGCTATAAAATTGAAAAAGATTTTCAGCGTGTTTTTCTTTCTGCAATTTTATCTAGAGAATGAAATAAAAAAGAATTGACAAAGAGAAGTTTGAAAGGGAAAATGATGTAGGACAAAAAGAAGAATTATTAACTAGTAGCTAAAACTCATAAATTTAATACAATATGAATTTCAGCCTTTATCTTTGATATCAATCCAATTCTCAATCCTCATCCCACCAAATTAAAACTTGTGATTGATTAATCTTTCCTCTTTTATTTATTTTATAGACTTTAAGTTCTTTTGCATCAGAAAAGTTCGACATATGCCTAGTCCAAGGTTGTAATAAGAAATTTTACAAAACTACAAACGCTTTTCGTTTATAAAATTTGGTGTATGAAAAAACTTTTAGGACAAGAGTAGAGCTTATACAACCATGTGGAAATAAAACTTACCTGTTGCGCCGACAGCAAGAAGAAAAATAAAGGGTCTATGAAAATTGCCAGCAAACAAGAAATCACAAAAAATTTGTTCCATTGCTGAACAACTTTAGCATGCGGATTCATAATGGGAATATGTTGATTCAGAAAAGAAATGATCCTCCTTGCCCACCCTTTAGCATCCCCATAAATAACAGTTTGGAGCTGAAAAAGGAAAAGAACAAATAGTTCCATTACGGCAAAGATCTAATACTATGATGACTTAAAAGTGAAGTTAAAGTACCAGGATCACATATGTTAGAATGTTATGAATTTATATGTTCAACAGGTTGATATTACTGAATTCAATGATTAAAGTAGAAAGAACAAACAATTTATATGTAATTAAAACTGGAAAGCAAGTAAATGCCAAAATTTTAAAAGAATGTATCATGCATTAGGACCGTCACAGGCACTGACAAACTGTTTGTAAAACATATTGATTTGAGTAATTCTCCCATGATAGGACTATGTTAATAATGCTCCAACTCAATGATTATGCTTAGAACAATTAAGAACAGAAGTAGAAGATTTCTCTGTCGAGATAGAAAAAACCATGAAAACAGAAAGTAAAAATGAAACAGAACTATGGAAGTAGAAAATGAAATATTATCAATTGCAATCCGCCCTAATGGATAAATATTATTCACTTATACTCATGATACTTGTTCCTTTAAGAACTTAAATCAAGAAAATAGAGCATCTTTTATCTTCCCAACAAAGGTAATTGCAAGGGAGCATCAGGATGACTTTGGAGCAAAGTCGAGAAGTAAAATATATGTATCATATTGCAATTTTCATAATTATGTGAAAATAGAAGAGATTTGAAGCGAATAATTGAGCTTGTATATAGCTTAGAAAGTAAACAAATGCAATGGTGTTCGTTAACATGTTTAGTACCACAAATAAACTTGATTAACTGATATAAACTCAACTGTGTTTTGTTTTGCTTTTTAAGGCAAAAGAAAGTCCAATAGAAATTAATGCCATCTAGAATAGCAGAAAGTTGTAATTAGAGAAATGACTCTAGACAATTAACTAAGACAACAATCAGGGAAAAATATGTCAATAATGTTATTGTTATAGTAACAGAATCAAGAAAGTTTCTGCTTTTTGAAATGCCATTGACCACAAGTAGAATTCTCCCACTAAAATATAACATCAAATTTAACAACGAGCAACTTGCTTACCTTGGGGTCAAATGTCCTCAAATCCCTTGAATGTTTGGGACCATTTGCTTGTGTACTGTAAATTGAGGGGCATGTTGTGCAGTAAGGATTATCACACTTTCCTAACGGTCCAGACTTCAGCAGATGTTCATTTTTACTAACAGGATTGTCATTGATCTCCAATTCACTAAAAGAAGGGAGTCGTTTTGCCTTTGGTTTCATTATTTTAGTAGAAAAATGGTTGGGCCCAATATGATGTTCAGCTTTACGGTTAATAAACAATGGACCACTCATTTGAATCGATGGAGTTCTTCTTTCACTACGCAATGGACCAGTGTAACCAACAAGGTTGTGTTCACTTTCAGAAGACTCCACAGACTTCATAGGAATAGATGATGTATTTTTATTCCTGGAACTGAATTCCTGAAATCGAGAATCTACATTTTCATCCATTGAATAAGGATGCATGTCTGATAGCATTGGTACATCATCCTTGTGCTTTCCGCCCATTTCTAATTAAAAATGGAAGCAAGGAAAAGATAAGAACCTAGGAGGAGAAGAAATGTAAAAATAAATTTGATGTCCTCAAATAGAAACAAAAGAAATATTAAATCATTAAAAAACTCTTAAGTGAAAAAAGCCTCATAAGTTTGAAGAAGCCTACAGAAAAGCAGAAGAGGTGTTATAAAGTTCAAAAGTTGGCAATATCCTATAATCATTCACAATCAACCTGTTAATGCTAACAAAAAACAGAATAATCAAGGAAAGATAGCGGTACAGCATAGAACACTAGTTTAACGATTGTGCTAGTAGATCAAGTCAACGGACAGGAGCCCAAAAATCACATTAATTGCATAATAATAGTAATTTATAACCAATGCTACTTCATAGCTAGTAAAAACATTTAGCATGTCTACCAAAAATAACCGAATTACTGATGAAATCATGGGAACCTCTTTTCTTTCATAGCATTCTCCTGCTGTCAAATTAGTACGTTAGGTTACACATTCTAGACACATGTCCTGAGTGCATTACTGTATCTGTGCTTCTGTGGACTATCAGGAAAGTTTCTTACTGATGTTAGTTGTATAGCTTATTTGGTTACATTAATGCAAGTATTAGGATATGTTTGAACACAAAGTAAGGTATGCTCATCAATTATTCTGCATCAATAATGTATATCTGATGTATGGTACATGAAGCATAATTGTATTATTCAAGTGTTGTGGGATTAATAATTTATTACACAAAGCATGGAATGCTAGCTCAATTGCTATGTTACCCTGCCATCTCATTACTGGTCTGGATAATTCAATGTAGATAAAGGAGACAGTGGTAAGATGCATACTAATCACCTATAAGAGGAGCTAAAGAGAATAGGATCTTGAAAGATTAATGGGTTTGTTCATATGCGATGTTGGTTAATTTTCTCAAGATAAAGAAGTAGTCAAGCTCACTATGACAAAGCTGAGGACCAGCCTGGAATCTAGACTAGACAAGTCTATAAAACGTGTATTGAAGCCAAATGGTAAGAAAGGAAGCCAAAATGAAGCCGCACATGATAGATTACGAATTACTACAAAATCCAATCAGATAAAACTGTAAGACATTTTTGCCCCTAAGGGCAATTTTGTCAATGTCCCATAAGGTTGGACTAACATTAATTGCAATTTTGGTTTTAAATAAATTATCGGTTAAGCTACGCCATTTGATCCAGATAAAGATAATTAAGTGGCCTAACAAATGATCTAAATTAATAGGTCGAAGTCCGGGTAAAAAATAGGTCCCGATTAGTGTGGACCGGGTCTATATCGGCTTTGTGATGGGGAAGCCCGATATAAAAGCTATATAAAGGTAAGGTCTCCTGCAGTTACTCAAGAAGAGGATTCTCGAGCATAAGGTTCCTGACCCCTTAAGGAAGCTCGAGATTTTCTAAATCGTAGAAAGGCCTTGCCCGTGAGCCGGTGAGCACTTTCCACTAAAGGACCAGGGAGATTCGAAGACATTTGGAGCTCGAAATCAGCATCGGAATCTGAGATGGAACCGAATCCCAGTATTCCGCATTACCTTCGTTTTTAATCCTTTCACGAGACCTTGGGGTACGTAATAAGGTCCCCTCTACGTACTAACAAAAACTAGATTGGAAAATAGTTGGCATTTTGTACTAACTGGTATTCTTCAAAGCCTATCGGACATGTATATAGTTAACGACTAACATAGTCATATGTTACCGAGGGCAGCCTGCAATATTGAAGCAACCAACAAGAACATATCACCAAACTATCTGTAGAACAGAAACCTAAAATCTTATAATGGACAAAACCAGTATAGAGAGTGTTGTCCAATTCTAAGACACCGAGCCCTCAAGAGTTATAAGACTTCAAACTAAAACAAAGTGTTTAGGTAGGTCCTCTTCAACGTAGAGAAACCTTCGGTCAGAGCATAATTAGACCGAACTAATTGATGTTTCTGGTTACCAACTGACACACCAATCAAACTGGTGCATTTTAAAGGAAAAAACAACATCAATCTATGCCCACGCGATGAAACAAGATTAAAAAGAACAGAAACCTGTGTAAGCCGAAACTCCCCTACTTCATCACACAAAAAAAGCAAGCTAAACATGCAGGTACTCACCAGAGCATAAAAATGACTACTTCAAACCGTTAACCAGAAGCTAGCGAGAGAGAGAGAGAGACAGAGCAGCAGCAACAGACTTTGAGAAGTCTAAGTCTGCTGTATATGTCAAAAAATACATCCTAACCGATAGAAACGATACATGAACTATGGCCTTTTCTGCGTAATTATTCTACAATTGTCATGTTATGCTTGCCAATCCTTTTTACGTCGGTAGGACTTCCCTTCATTTCGCAATTCACATTATGTATCAGTATCAGATGTCACATCATTGCTCTTAAAGACGATTTCAACTTTAGCACTTGAAGCCAAATGACCCGTAAACTTTAGCAAGTCTTTGCTGTTGAGTCAATTATTTGCTTACTTTGTGATTTTGTGAACACTCTGGTTTAACTATTATACCTTCATTCATCTTTATTAATTTTCTCAATTTCAATTTAAAAATAATAATAAAATAGCATCATCCTGGGATTGGTTTGGTGGTGGTCCAAGGACTGAAGACTTGCGAGAAGAGCATGTCTGTCCCATTAATTTTCTCTCATCTGATCAACTTTCAGTACTCTTTAACATTGAAAGGTAAAATTGGACCTTGTGTGGGCATATCTTTAATTTGCCGAAAGAAAACTCTGTTGGATGCTCAACTTGCACAAAGTAAAATTTCATCCTTCAAACCATCTTTTCTGCTATGTTAATATTTTGATCCCAGGTTAGCATCATCAGTTTATACTTCTTTCGGCTTGGCTTGCGGGGATAGCTGTATATATTCCCAATGCTCCTTCTATCCTTATTTATATTCAATCTTTTTACTCTGGTAATTTATTCAACTTTTCTACATTTCACATTTCAAATACCTATTCAAAGTCTTTGGAGCATGTAAACTGTATGTTACAGTGTGAAAGAGAATGGTGTATGTATATTTAAAGATTCTCGTTTGAACAGCAAAATTTGTCAAGCAGACCATTTCAATCATACGACTCCGTGTTTTATGGTCGTTATCTCATGCTACTATTCAAAATTAGAAAATATACCAAAATTCTCATCAATCATCTCTCGTAATGAATTAGATCAATTACTCATAATTAAATCCTAAACTATTCTTTAATAAAAATAATCTTTTACAATCTACTAAAACAAAGGAATTGTCTATTTGTAAATGACAATATTCATCAAAGTAGAGTACACACTTTTATCTCATCCTATGTTCCAACCAACCATTCTCATTGTTACACTTCACACTTATATACGTCCATTACCTTTCTAGGATCTCAAATCACATAAACAACAAAATTCAATTATTCAATACACCCAACTAAAAATTTATCCCCAATATAATTTCAAAATAGTTGTCCCAATTCATAAAGGCACATGCCTATTTAATTTTATAT
>JANKOD010000006.1:20860012-20870400 GCA_026284645.1 Erythroxylum acuminatum
CAATCAACTAAAGTTTCATTTGGCACAAACCTCACCTCATTTGCATACCTACACAATTATTTATGATCAAAACAGTGCAATAGGTCAAATATCAATTTTCCAGCTTTGCTCCTACACTTATCTACTATCACTTCCAATGCCAATAACACATCAATAAGCATCCAATTTGGACAAGAAATCAGTCACAAGTTCATTCCAACTCTCAATAACATACTTAGTCACAAAAATGGCAGCCCTTATACAATTGTTTTTTTTCCTTAATCTCTCATTCAAAAATCAATCCAAAACTAAGCTAAACCAATCTAAAACATCTTTACTTTCATTCACTACATCTTACCTAATCAATCATCAATTTATCAAACAAATTATATACCCATAATCACCAAACACAATTTCATGCTATGTAGAGTATAAGCATCACAATGAATTTAATTAACTTCAAAACCATAATATCAAGCATGATTCTTACCTATTAAGCTTCCAACTAACTCTTCTCCACTTACTTCACTTTCTCACTTCTCAACCCCATGCATGGTTCTCATCATGTAGGAAAGTTAAAGGTTTAGAGTATAAGTATGCAAGGGAGAACACTTAAGGTTGGAGCAAACAACAATTAACCAAAGAAAATTGAGAGAAAAACGATGGAGAGATCAAAAAGGAGGATGGAGATTTCAGTAGGCTAATGAAATAAGGAATAAAACTTCATCTTTTCATGCCTTTATAAAGAAGTTGCCGACAATCAATAAGATAGACACAACCAATTGCATTAATGAAAGGCTAGGTGTCAATTGGACAAGTGTTAAAGAAGAAAAGTCAAACTTCAATTAATGCATTTTAATCAATTAATCCAAATAAAACAATTACAACCTTAAAACATTTTCAATGGTCCCACATACAATTCCAACATATTAAACCCAATAGCCCAAGCCCATAAAATCAGCAAATTTCGGTTCTGAAAATCGACTGGTTCGCTACTTGGCGATTTTTTCGGTCCGAAAATTTTCTCCGTAAAATTTCAGAAAAATTCCTAAAATTTTCGTAAAATGTAAAACACACAATGGATCACTTCAATAAATTTTTCAAACACAATTTCCACATTATCCACAATAAAATTCCATTTAGACCCAATACCGGGAAATAATCATGAATGCATGTACAGTTACTTTTCATGTGCAAAAATTCACTGTTTGCAAATACCAGTATGCATGAACAATTCTAATTAATCTCAATCACTCTCATCCTTTGCTAAATTACTATTTTACCCTTCTTGTCGGAGGTGGGATGTTACATCTAATCATTCATATATGCTTATACAAAATCTAGAAGAACTAAGGAAAGGTAGAACTCCATACAAAATTTTTAATGGAGTCATGCAAATGAAGGGATTCTTTGAACAAATTTGTAGATGTTGGAATTAGGATATGCAAGGTCACAAATCTTATTAGTTAATGCAGAAGCTAAAGCTCACTAAGGCAACACCGAAGAATTTGAGCAAAGACAAAACAAAGAGCCTCACAATTACTAAAAATAATTGATACAAACTTAGGAGGCTTGCTAAACATCTCCTGATAACATTGATTTCAGGTTAGTTGAAATGCAAAGATTAAAGGAGTATCGGGAGGCCTTAACACATCATAATTCAACCCTTAGATAGAAAAACCAAAATTAATTGGCTTAGACCAAGGGGATTCCAATTCTAAATTTTTTCATTCTTCTCAACTCTCTAGAAGAAACCTAAATAATATTGCAAAATTAGTTGACAGCATGAGTATCACTCACTCTGAATAGACTGGTTTATAAGAACTAATCAGGAATTTCTTCATTGAACTAATGAGATATGATGTATCTCCTCAGCCTAGCAACAACATCAAAAATTTATTTGATTGCTTTATCAATCAGGAGCTCAAAGAAGCCTTAGATTCTCCTTTCCTAGTTCATGATGTTCAAAAAGTGTTGTTCAGTCTACACCCATCAAAAGCATATAGACTTGATGGTTTTCCAGCCTGGTTCTTTCAAAAAACATAGGAGGTTATTAGTAAACTCTTTACAGAATTTGTATTGGAAATTTTCACATCATCCAATATGATGAAAGAGATGAATCAAACCTACATTTGTCTAGTCCCAAAGAAGCAAAATCCCTCGACTATAGCTAATTTCATATTCATTTCATGTTGTAATAAAATCAACAAAGTGATTGACAAACTTCTAGTTATAAAGTTGAAAATTGTTCTAACTGAAACCATAAACTCTGCACAAGGGGCCTTTCATCCTGAAAGAAACATAGGTGATAATATCGTCCTCTTGTAAGAGCTGCCAAATGAGTATAGTTCAGCCAAAAGAATCAAAAGTTGTTTGCTGAAAATTGATTTTTACAAAGCATATGATACAGTCAATTAGAGTTTTACAAAGCTTTGTCTTGAGGCAATGTACCTTCCTGAGACTTTGGTGAACTAGATCATGATTTGTATCCAAAACTCCTCTCTAAGTGTGTTGATCAATGGAATCCCATCTAAATCTTTCAACAATACTAAAGGAATTAGAAAAGGGGATTCCCTATCTTTTCACTCTAGTGATGGAAGGATTTTATAAACTACTTAAAATTTATTGCTTGTAATGGAAGATTTCAATTCCACTACAAATGTAAAGAAATTAGCTTAACACACTTGATCTATATAGACGACTTAATGATCCTCAATGGTGCGGATCCTCATTCCATCAAAATTTTGTTGCATATCCTGGAAATGTTCACTGATTGGTTTGGACTGAAGATCAATATTGAAAAGAGTCAGTTGTATATCTCACTAGATGAAGGAAGATTGAATTTGCACTTCCCACCATTCAAATACCTTGGAGTGCTTATTACCACAGCAAAGCCCAAATTCTAGACTTGTATTCCTTTTATAGAGAAGATCAAAACCAGGATTAATGCTTGAAAAAACAGGTTTCTTTCTTATGCAACTAGACTCACTCTTATCAACTCATTCCTTAATAGCCTACACATTCATTGGTCATCTCATGTGGCTTTTCCAAAGAAAATGATCAAAGAAATTGACCAAATACTGAAACCATTTCTTTGGATTGAAAAAACAAAAAATGCCAAAAATGAAAAAGTAAAATGGAGTGAACTTACAATTCTAAAGAAGTAAGGTCGACTAGGGATCATTTCCATTTCACAAATGCAAAAGGTGTTTTTGAACAAAAGAATCTGGATATTATACACATATAAGACGACCCTTTTGATCAAATTGACATCATGATTATCATTTCAAAATTTTGAATTCACTACAATAAAAAGGATATTTGATGCAAAAAAAATCATAACTAAAGGTCCCAAAATCATCGCTAATAGTTATTAGCAACGATTTATATTCATCGCCAAAAACGTCACCAAATTTTCGTAGCTAAAAACTATAGACAACGTTTTTCGCTAATAATAGTTTTTACCTATGCTCTTTTTTGTAGCAAAAAATTGTTAGCGACGTGTTGAGAAATCGTTGCTAATACCCTTTGGCTATGCCTAGCTTTTGTAGGTAAAAACTATTAGCTACGTTTCCAGAAATGTAGCTATGAAACATTTGGCTTAAGGTCAAACCCAAGACCTTTGATATAATCGAATCTTTTACAATTACCTTATTCCCCTAAGACATTGATTTTTGTAACAACTCTTGCAACTTATTCTAAAATTAGAAAAACAAAACCGGTATTCAATGAAAATATTATTAGTTAGTTACATAAACAAATAAACTTAAAATTTAAGAAAATTTTTATACTTACATAGTTATTTTCTACTTCTTTTGATATCCACCTTTGACCTTCCTTATAGTAAGTGAGTTTGTATAGTGTGATCCTATCACACTCTTGTCCATTTAGTTCCTTCTCGCTTTATTTTATGAAAAAAAATACATTGTATAATATATAAATAATGTAGTGTTTGTTGATATAATTATAACTTGTAAACAAAGATCTTTTGGTTGATATAATTATAACTTGTAAACAAAGATCTTACATATTCATTTCGGACGACAATAATTTTCATTTTTCCTCTACTAACCTTTGCCTTCTCACATTTTTCCTAAATAAAGAAAAAAATATAGTTATTAAATCATCTAATAAGGTTAATGGATGCAAATGTGAAGAGAAAGAAAACAAACCTAAACTTTGGGAGAGGCCCAATAATCACACAAATTATTCCAATTTTTTGGAGACATCCGTTCTAAAACATCCTTGCCTCTACGTCAGAAGGAAAAGATTTGTAACACTAATGCAACCTAGAATGATGATCTTTGGTCATTTGTTTCAACAATGAAGTCAAGTAGTTGGAAACATCAGGGTTGCCGATATTGATGATATTCAATTTCTTATGTGAACAATAAGTAAAAGTGTAATTAATCTTAAAATAAGTGAAACAATATTGCATTTAGTATCATCTGAATTAGCTCTCTTCCTTTATTATTTGTATCTCATTTTTTATTAGGAAGCTATTAGATGAACGTGTGATTGAGTTACTATGTGTTGTGTAAAGCTTCCTCAAATCTTCAAGAGAATATAAATGAAAATAGAGGTGATGGCTATGTCCTGATGGTCCATACAAGATTAGAAAAATCGATTGTTTTGGAATAGTTGTCGAGTGCAAAAACTATGTCTGTTCATTGTGATGATGATAGAGTCATTCAATTAGGTATGCATTTGTTCGAATTTGAATTCTTTATATCGTTTGATTTAGCTTTTTAAGTTATATACTGTTTGTTTCTTAGGTGAAACACATAGTTCGTGCGGTTCATATAATTCAGTAATCCATATTGCATCTAAGAAATCGTTCATTGTATCTTCTGGTAGTTTAGTTAAATTCAAGAAGTTATTAGAAGAGGGTGTCAATAATTAACTCCTAGGGGAAGATCTTTCACTATTTCAATTGATACCTTTGAACACGCAAGAAGCCTTCTTGATAATCCAGACATAAGAAAACTCTTTTACCTTATCTACCGAGACTCATGTCACTTGGAATCTAGAAAAATAATTATTTCTTTTTCTTTTCAATGAAATAGGCATGAAACTTTATTTATTATTTTGTCTGTAAGAATCGTTAAACTTATAATTAAAATCTTGTACTACGTACCATATATCATTATAGTATATTACTTACCATATACCAATATTTATTGTTTTATTTTTTTGTAAGAATCATATATCATTATATTACAAACTTTATCTTAAAACTATTTGAAAATTTTGTGACACCATAAAAATTGTCAAATCATATAATTTAGATGAGAAAATCAAAAGTATAAATCTGTGTAATATTAATTAATTTTAAGTTTATAATTTCATAAATTATAGAAATGATTTGACATTTTTGGTAGTTAAATTTATTTTACACCTAGAATCATTGTCAATAATATTAAATTTGATTTTCTCAATATGATGTTCAGTCACTAAATGATCAAGTCAAAGTTAGTGAATTTATAATTATAAATGAGAGAATGTTTTTGTTATTTAAGCTTTTGGCAACGATTTAAGTCAAAGTTAGTGAATTTATAATTATAAATAAGAGAGTGCTTTTGTTATTTAAGATTTTGGCAATGATTAAAAAATTTGTTGCCAAAAGTCTTACTTTTCACGACAATTTCTAGTCATTACCAAAGACTCGCCCTTTGGCAATGAAAACACTAAACCATCACCAAAGGGCCAGCCTTTGGCGACAACCCTTAAAAAGTATCACCGAAGGCTTGCATTTAACTACAATTTTGTAAAACATTGCGAAATGTTTACACTTTGGCAATGTTTTTAAAAACCTTCACCAAAAGCTAACTTTTAGCTACGATTTTGAAATCGTTTCCAAAAAAATGTAGCCAAAGGTTAACTTTGTTATAGTGATTTATGGCAAATTACAACCTCAAGAAATTATTCATATACTTTCAACCAATTGCTAAACATGAGAAACTTGATATATTCTTAGATCAAGCATAAGTGGGGAAATGGGGCCAAAACTTGGTTTTGGTTTGATAACTAGTTAAATTCTAGTCCTCTTATCCAAAGAAATGAGATCTAGCTGAGAAACAAAATCCTTATAAACTTCAAAGTATCATTACTCATTCAAAATGGTGATTGATATGGGAACTTCAGAGGTTTTTCTACATTGGCAATCCACTTACCTAAAATACCACTTGGGAGTGGAGAAGATTGCATTATATGGTCTCTAAATCCGAATGGAAAGTTCACAAACCACTCTTGTTAAAGGATATTCTTTGGCAATATTAGAGAAGTCCCCTAGCATGAACTCTTATGGAAACTGTCTCTTAATCCTAAAAGCTTTTATTCTTACATGTCTAGTGATTAAAAACATAGTAAGAACCAAATGAAGGTGGTTTAACACAAATGACTTAACGTGTGTATTATGCAAGGAAGCTGAAGAAGATAAAAATCACCTATTCTTTCTTTGCAAATTCGCTGAAGCAATATGGAATTGAATATTACAATTGCTAGCATTAAGAAATCGCTCATATGAATAGGAAGATATTTTGAATTGGTTTATTAATTTTACTAAATCAGGGCAGCAGAATGGGAATTTGCTAAAAACAACTTTCATAACTACAATCTACCCCATCTGAAAGGAGAGGAACAACAAACCATAGAAAAGGGTTGAAGTAGACAAGTACCAACGGGCAAAACAAATACTGAATTAGGTTGGAGCCATCTTGAATTCTTGCTTACAATGAATATGCAAGACTCACTCTCCTATGAAATGAGGAATAAATGCAAGACTCCTGGTAACGAGAGGAAGTGACCGCTCTGCTAAGGGGCTGCCCAAGATCAAACCGTGGTTCAATTCTCCAGCGGTGGTCGGGCCTGCGACTGGGGGCCCTTGGGGTTGGGGATCAACCTTTTGGTCCAAGGAATAGATGCAATCTATAACCCAAGTACTAGTAACTAGTTTGCTTTGACATAAAATTGACATGATCATTCATGTAATTGCAATCCGGTTGTAAGTTGATAGCTAAGCAGTAAAAAGATTTCCATTGTCATGTTGCACTAGCTTTTGCTATGATTAGTACATTTTCATTGATTTTCCAAAAATATACATCGAGTATGAGCTTTTTTTATATAAATATTAGCCAGATTTAGATTCATACCCATTATTATTATTATTATTATATAATCCATAAAGTTTTAATGTGCATTAATGCGAGTTAATGAGCGAAGAATGAAGTTCAAAGTGAGCGAAATGCGAGGGACTCGAGCTTTAAGGCGCACGGCTTAGATTGATGTATCATTAAAGTTTCGACTTACACGTAATCACATAGATTATTAGCCTGCCCCATGTTTGGGAGGGGCTACTAACATTAGGTAGTGAAAAAATTAACCAAAAGAAGAAGAAGAAAAAGAAGAAGAAGAAGAAGAAGAAGAAGAAGAAGAAGAAGAAGAAGAGGAGCAAGCTACATTTGCTTTTATTTGTATAAAATTGATTTATGGTGGCTAGAGCCAAACCACAAGCGCCTGGTGTTTTGAGACAATCCCATAGATAGCAAAAATCATCATGTACAATCTACAGAATACTAATGGGAGATTATAATCATTCAAGTACAAACCATAAAGTACTAAAGAGATTAATTAAAAAGTCCTATAACTTTTTACCCCATGATAGTTCAAGAACCAAACAACTTACAGTATTTTTGTGAATACATGGAAAATGGATCCCTTTCTCCTTTTTCCTGTGCATGGGTCAAACTGTTCATCTACCCAAGCAAGCACATGTCTTGAGAAGTCTCTGACAAATTTTCCAAAGTGATAAAGCAACTGCTCCCACTTGCTAAAATGGTCTTGCTGCTGCTTCCATCATCTTCTTGACTCTGGTCAGCTTTTCTATCTCCCCGAGTGCCTGAAGACATAGGACGTAGGGAGAGGAAATTCCATGATCACTCTACCGAACTATTTACATCAAAAGCATCAAGAACAACATAATCTCTCATTCGGGGAAATTTTTTCATCTTTTACCTCTAGTACCATGTCTTCTGTGGTTACAAGATCCATCTCTTCATAGCCTAATTTGGCAGCTACGTCTGCAAAACAAGAAGTAACTAGAACAAATATAGAAATAAAATTATGTGGAACAAGCAGGATACTTTAGGATTTACTTTGCAGTGAAACAGTAGCATCGGCTGTAGCATATCCACCTCTCAGTTCTTCATACAAAGCAACTAGCTGGGTTAAAGCCTGGTTTTCATTAACCAAACTGTTTGTAATCAAGATGGGAAACACTGGAAGAACTTTTCTTGTTTGCTGTTGAAATTATCTCTAAGAATAAATAACACTAAGCAGATTACATTCACAATTTGAGCAGGAAGGTAACCTCAGAATAGGAATCAGATTCATTATCTGGTAGGGTCAATTGAGTTTGGTCTTCTATCATCTCGCTGGCTACAATTTGTAATGGTACATCAATCCATAATGAGATTCCATGTCTAAGAAGTGCCCTAAATCCCAAGGAATCACAGATTAAAACCAAGAAATACTTATCAACCTTACTAGAAACAAACAACATCAATGGGAATCACATGCAAATTGGTCCAACTGAGGCTGAGTGAGGTTGAGGTCATACAAGTTAGTTGAACTCTGAACTGCACCATCTCCAGCACATACCACCAATCGACCCATGGATGATAACTGTTTCAACACTTCCGTCTGCAGCCAAATGCACTTCAAATAATGTAACTCATTACCCATGGCATTTAAATGTATCGATATGTGTATACCGACAACGTGTTACTCTCAAGCAACTTTGGATAGAAAAACCAACTGTTAAATATCTCAAACAGAAACAGGCCAATCAAATTAAATAGTCTCCAAGTCAAAACTCCAAAGCTACAAGATAATGTACAACCAAAT
Organism: Erythroxylum acuminatum; assembly: GCA_026284645.1. Lineage (NCBI taxonomy): Eukaryota > Viridiplantae > Streptophyta > Magnoliopsida > Malpighiales > Erythroxylaceae > Erythroxylum > Erythroxylum acuminatum. The sequence continues at coordinate 20,868,896 of JANKOD010000006.1, forward strand.
AACGATGGAAAACACAAAACAAAAAATGATACGTGATTGAACATGTTGCAGGAGATTCACCTCCGAGGCTAGAAATCCCTCCTCATCAGCCTCCCTGAAAGACTTGACAGCAGATTCACCACCAGCTGCTTCTTCTACCAAACTATCACTGTACAGTAAACATGCAATGACTAATTTTGACAAGTTCACGAAGCAATTGAGGGAGGAAGGAATATCTGCGTACCTGTCAAAATAATAGTAGCGCAAGCCGTCTGCTAGAAGCTTGCCCAAATTGGTTTTTATGGAACTCTTCATTCCTTGGGATTAGGGAATTTGTAATTGACAAAACAACCAGAATGATCAGACCCAAAATGGACAAATAATCAAAAACAAACGAAGGGACTGACAATGCGTACCAACAAGGAATATGGACGTCCCTTTGAGTATAGGGGATAAATCCGCGGCTCTCTTCTGCAAAAATAAAACCTGAAGCATAACAATCTCTTCGATTCTAAAGACTCACAGAACTCGCGCACATTGCTTGGTGTGTGATCATATTATGCATAGACATACACCAGAAAGCCCAGAATCGCAAAAGAGAGAAGATGAATGTCACACCTTCAATTCAAGAAATTGATCAATTTTGGTTTCTGTCCACACAAAACCGAAATGAATCGTCCATATAAGCAAAAAGAAAATAAAACGAAAATTCCATTTACTTTATGAGAAAACATGGATAATTCAAAAGAGAAGTCACCGGAAGTGGAAGTATCACTTGGAAGCGAGAAAGTAGCAGCGGTGATTACAGGTTTTGAGCAGACAGACAGGGCACGTGAAAAAATAGGAACGGAGTGAAAAGGAGGAGGAGGAGGAGGAGTGTTGAATTTGGTGGAAATGGCTGATGGAATTGGCGGCGTGAATGGTCTTGTCGATGCCGTCGTTAACTCCATTAATAAACTTTGCTTATCTGGTTTAGGCAATTTTTTGGCACGTCTTGCGAGGGCCTACGAGGGACCTGGAATGAGATGAAGTGCAGAAGAAGGTGCTGCTTCCATTGGATTAGGCTCCTTATTGGGCTATCCAACCATACAGCCCATCTAAAGTAAAATTCACTTGCGCTTCAATTCAACAGCAACAAAAATCCCTTTTCAATATAATCTTTTAATTAAGAAGATTTCTGTTAAAACTGACACAAGTTGATGTTAACAACTCCGTCATAGAGAGACACAATATTACGAATATTGTACTGGACTTGATATCAGATTGAGCTCTAGAACAAAATTGTACCGGTATTGGTCGGTATCGGGTACCGTTTCGAAATTTTTTTAAATTTATAAAATAATCCCTAAAAATTTAAAAAATTACAAAATAGTCCATATTGATATATTATACAGTTGTACTGTATACTTTACTAGTTTACTGTTTACATCGACCATGCTTTCAAAAATTTTAATAATAAATAATAATGATAATTAATTTGAAATAACAATAATTTTTAAATATTTTACATATAAATAATAACCACA
>JANKOD010000006.1:20886608-20900956 GCA_026284645.1 Erythroxylum acuminatum
TTAAAGAGGGTGAAGTCTTCTTTAAAGGAAAAAATATTAATTATGCCTATTACAATATGTGAGTGTATCAAGTAGAACACTTAAATATTTAAGCTTCACATCATACGTAGGGGAGTAATATATAACATTAGACCTTTGATTTACAAAATAGGGGTCATCTTATCACCATATCAACTTATCAGAATTTTCTCAACTAAGAGAGGCATGAGAGAAGTCTCAAGTGATTATCAAATATCGAGACAGTGCTTGTTGAAAAAGAAGAATCTACCATTAGAAGTTTGTGTTGAATAAATGGACCTAAAGCTCATAGAGAATCAAAATATGGTTGAAATACTCAAAGAAATTCAAGAAATACAAATTAGGGATGCAAAACACAACAAAGTATTGCAAGTCAAAATTGACATAGATGAAGTGCAACATACTAAGATGGAACAACTAGATTTCTTTATGTGGTCCCCGTTAAACATGGAAGGAGTGTAGACATAAATAATAATTGATAGGTTGAATACGAGACCAAATGTCAAACTTATAAAATAAAAGAAAAGAGTATGTTGAAAATAGGGACAATAAGTAGTGCAAGAAAAGGCAAACAAACTTTTAAGTGCAAGGTTTATTAAATAAGAGATTTATCCAAATTATCAGCATAGTAATGGTAAATAAGTGCAATGAAAAATGATGCATGTTTGGTGACTTTACAAACCTAAACAAAGTCTATCCTAAGGATAGTTATTCCCTTATAAAGATAAATCAACAGTCGTTATGAAAAAAATAGTATTACAAGATGATCCATTTCAAATTAAGAATACAAGAGAGACCTATCATAGGCTTGTCAATTCAATGTTTTACAAGCAAATCAACTGAAGTATGGAGGTTTACATTGACGATATGATTGTCAAGATAAAAGCAAAGATTGAATCACCTAACAGATCTGTGAGAATGTTCCAACACACTAAAAAATTATAACATGAAGTTAAAATTGAAGAAGTGTATATTTGAAACTTATAACAAAAGTTCTTAGGCTTTATGCTGAGTCAAAGGGGTATTGAAACAAAACCCCAAAAGATCAAGGCAATTATCTATATGAAGTCAGCACAAACCCTAAAGGAGGCACTTAACTTAACAGGTAAACTTATAAATTTGTCTTGTTTTCTTTCTATATCCACATAAAAAATCTCAACAACAACAATAACATCATCATCTTCATCATCAACAACAACAATATCCCAGTAGAAGCCCTACTAAGACGTGGGGTTTGGAGAGGTTCAAAAGTATGTAACCTTACCCCTAATTGGTAGAGAGTTATTTTCGATAGACCTACAGGAAAAATAAAAGAAAATATCAAGGCTAAAAAAATAAAAACAAAGAAAAAATAAAAAAACATAAATCATATATAATATACATATACATACACAAATACAAATACAAATATAAATACAAATACAAATAAAGAATAATAAAGATACATATTAAAATAATAAAATTAATAATAAAAAATAGACATAAAAATATCTCATGATCTTTAAAGCACTTAAACAAAATACAATATTCAAATGGAATAGTGAGTTTTAACAAGCATTTAAAGATTTGAAGAGTTATTTTCAAAACTTGCCTTTCCTTTCAATCCCATCCTCACACGTACAAACACAATGGTGAAATTCTATATTTGTATGCCTTGGTGGCAGCATAAATCAATCATATGCTAGTTTAAAAGAAGGAAATCAAAGGTTGATATATTATGTCAGAATCATCTAAAAACCATAAACCATATAGATTGAATGGGAAAAGCAGTTCTAGTTGTTCTCAAACTGGCTGGAAAATTACAACCATACTTTTAAGCTCATCCTATTATCATTAAATAAGATCAATTGTTGCAAAAAATTTTATATAAGCTAAAAATGTTAGGAAGGAAGGTGAAATGATCAGTAGACCTTGGAGAATTTAAAGTTTAGATTCGTGCTTCAAACATCAACTAAATCCTAGATACTAGCATACTTTGTGGTTGAATGCACTATATCCATTGGTGTAATAGATTCAAATGAAGTTGCTTTGGAAGCTTCGCTTGCTTAGACCATAAATATTAACAATGCATCAAATAAGGATGGAAGCATGGTTAGCATTGTTGTTCAAGGCCTATATGAGATAAAGTAAGCATAATGGATAATAATACTTGTATGCTTACATTACCATCTACCATAAACAAGCAACTTTAAAAATGATCCTATATTCAACACTACTTAAAATGTGTTGTGTCATCTTAAATAGTAGAAATCTCAAAGGAATTTCATGAAGGTTCTTGCAGATCGTGCTAGAGATGTTCAACTTTATCATTTAAAGTATAGTGACAAGGATATTTTTGGACATCACTTAGGTGTGAAGTGCCAGAATATGTCAAAAAATATGATATGTGCTATAAGTCACTACCATCCTATAACTGAATATTACCTAATATTATCTCCAATACTATTCACATGGTGGGCAGAAGTATAATTTTACCCATTCATATCAAGAAAGATCATAGAGCAATTTTTGACGAGCCACTTCACATGTTCCTTATGCATAGTAACAAACAATGATCCACAATCCATTCACTCAAACTTAAAAATGTTTTTTAAGGCCCAAAGCATCAAAGAAAACTTTACATATATCGTGAACCCACAAATTAATGTCTCACAAAGGTCACTAATAAAACCATTTATAGAGTTTAAAATAAAAAATAATATAGTTAAAGGTATGTGTGCATACATGTTATATAAAATTCTTTAGGGTTATCAGACTACTCTAATGATATTAATAAAAGAAACTATATCCAACTTGATATAAGAAGTATAAGCACTAATCTTAACATATCTTTAAAATGCTTTTAACTGTGTCAAAAACCTTTGACCTACAGACAAATGAAACAATATTGCAAGCTAAACTTGACCTAATTGATGAAAGAAGCAAACAAATAGATATGAAGAATTCAACATACTAATAATAGGAAAAACTATTAAACAATAATAGAGTTAGATAACATATCATAGCGAATGATCAAGTTGTATTCATAATAACTGACACCATTAACACATTGGAAGCCAATGGAAAATAAGCTTTAAACTAGACTGGCACATATAAATTATAAGATATCATCAAACTCGATACATAAAAACTCGAAAGATTGGACAACTTAGAAATTCTTAGGACTTGAAATGGTCAACATTTTATACCTTACTATTCTTAAAATTGTAAATCATTTTTTTCTGCCAATAAAGTTTGATTTCAAATATACGCAATATACATTTCAAAATATTTGAAGTTATAACAAATCAAACTTAAAATTTACAAAATAATATACTCATAAAGACTCAAAATGTCAAACTAAAAGGGTCACAAAACTTTCAAGATGTCATATTTATATAGGATAAAAACGTCGTACTAGCTCATAAAAATTTCAAAATGACAAGTTTAGATATCTCAAAATGTTATACTGAAGGATTCACAAAATGTTAGGCTCATAAAATTTACAAAACGACAAACTTATAAAGTCTCAAAAAATCTAACTAAATAAGTCGTAAAACATTATATTTAAAATCTATAAAATGATGATAGATTCATGGACTCTCAAAATATAAGACTTATAAGGTCTCTAAATATTACTTAGAAAACATAAAATGATAGACTCAAGGAGTCTTAAAACTTCATATTCATAAGATACAAAACATCACTCAAGGAGCTTCAAAAAGTCATATTATAGAACATTACATTCATGAAATGTAAAATCTCATAAGGTAATATTACAAAAAGTTAAATTCAAAGATTTTTAAAGGCTAGAATTGAAGATTTCATAAAACAGAAGATTTGAGTAGTCTAAAAAATTACTAAAATTATGCAAAAATTAGTCCTCAAAATGTAGTTTTGCACAGATACTTAGGTTTGAATCAATTGATAAATCTATAAAATTTAGTCACAGTAAACCATATAGATGAATAAACAAGACTCGGCATATTAATCCTGTTGTTAGCTCTTTTATTTACCAAAAAATAAACAAGACATCCAAATGCATATGACCTTACCAAAAAGTAAAAGGACACAATAATTAAGCCTTGTAAAAGAATTAAAAGGCTACAAAAAAATCTAATATCATTTTATAGGTTTGGATGTAACTCATCATCACCACCACCACCATCTACATTCCCTTTGAAAGTTGATTGATTGTCTTTAAATAGGTTTGCAAAATTATTTACACTCCCTATAAGTTGAAGATCAAGGTACTCTGTGTTAAACCACTTAAATGATGAAACTAGCAACTTAGAATGTTAAGGAGTGTGAGTCCCTCAAATAGACAGAGGTCCATTAAGAAATTTGACATTATTATTACTACTTTACTTAAAATAAGAGTTAAGAAAGACAAAACATAGAAATATCACTAAAAAGTGTTATAGTTGGCATGTTCACCTTAACTATGACTATGTTAGCAATTGTGAAAAGTAAGATTTTTAGTAAAGATGGAGTTGATGTAAAATTCTTGTTTATCTCAAATCATTGGTTGCTACGTAAGACTTCTCTTTAGTGGTTTCTCACTTTTCTATAACTTTTGTCTGTATGTCCCAACTTTTTTGCAATAAGAAAGGGTTTAACTTAAAATTAAACTACTTTAACTATGTTTAATTTTTAATATTTCTTTTCAATTTTTTTGTATAGATAATATTACATCATCTATACATAACTCTAAAATAATGTCATAATGAAATATAAGAATTTTAATACTATGTCATCATTGCCAAATATAATTGAGAGTTATATCATCGCTAAATAATATCATAAGAGAGAAAAATATATTTTTCAAAACATGATATTTGAAATGAAAAATATCAAAGTAATTAAATATTATAAGCTTAGTATCTAAAAATAATTAAAGAGAGGTATCTTAAATTCAAATTTTCATAAAATATTTAACATTAAAGTTGATTGATTGTTAATGGAGACTAAGCCTTTCCCTTTTATTTGAAATGCTCAACTAAATTATTTTTGTTCTATCATGCTATTTTATATTTTATATTATTCCATTATTTGTACTGCAATTCTATAGATTTGTGTTCTTATTTTCTAAAAAGTGATCATTGATATTTTCTCTTTTATATGTCTATATGTAAATTGCGTTGAAGAAGTTCAAAGAGAAATTATTACAAAATTCAAATGAGATTATGAAGAATTAAAGATATTATATTTTGTACTCTTTGTTAGTATAAAATAATTTCTCTCACAAAAAACTTCATTCATATGGATTAAAAATAATCCAAATTTATTGAGTTACTTTATGAATTATTTATTAAATTCAAATATATAACTTTTATTGGTTAGATTTGGCAACATAACTTAATATCAACACTAGATTATCGGGAGATAAAGAAGGAAACTAAATAGCAAGCAAATGATTTCATTTGTGAGTTTTAACCAAAATTCATGATGAAGTTTATGTTCACTCATGTCATCTCTTTCTTTAGTAAGGTATTATTATTATAGTTGAAGGGTTTTGAGGATGCTTGGGGAGAAATTCAACCAAATCTAAGTAAGCTTATATATAACTATAATATTATATCTCAACTTGAAACTTTAAGGCAATATGTTATGAATCTTATCTTTGAATATAATTCACTTCATCTTTATATCTCTTTCTGTTGTGGTATTATTCTGCTTGTGAATTTCTAACAGTAATTGAATATAAATTTTGTTGACAATGAATAAAGATTCAAAGGGTAAAAGATCCCTTTTGATGTTGTCTTGATGTTGCCCTATGTTTATATATCTAAGCCAATCTACCAACTTTCAAATATGATTTATGTATGGCTCTAATTGTAATAACCAAACTTAGATACGAATATAATGATGAAAGAGAGGGATTGTTCTATATATGACCGCCTCAACATGAATCTATGTTATTGAATGTATACTAACTAATTTGTTTTTAGCAAATCCCGTAATACTCGTTAGGCCCCTCCTTCAATTTTATTTTTTGATAATTACATTACATAGCTCTCAAAACCAGGGGACATCCGAGTACTGAAATATTCCTCCTCCATCGCATGTGATTTCTTCAGGCTCTCATTCCTAATTTTCTCTTTTTCCTTTTTCCAGGCCTTTTGTCGTCCTCCACCACCTTCATGGGCTGCGGCAGTTCTAGAATGGTGTTGGAGGAGACAGGGCCAACCGTGGAAGCTAAGCCCTTCTATCGAAGACACATTGCGCTTGATAAAGATGGGATAGAGGAAGACATTGATTATTCTACCCATAATGGTCGAAAAAGTGTTTCTTCACCAATAGCTGAAAAAGCATTCCCAAGGGTTTTTGTTTCTAATGATTCGGAAAAAGAGTTGCATATGCAAAGGGAAATAAGACCCCATGATAATCAGCAATTATTTAATGATGGGGTTGGAGACAACGAGGATGAATTGCAAAATAGGGAAGGAAAAGGAAATGTAAGACAAGATAGCTTATTAGCATCTCCTGGATCTCCTAGCTTCAGGGTATATTGTGTTCCCAATACCTCAATGAGAAGTAGCCATGATGCAGGTGAGGTTCATGTTTCTTCCTGCCATTAAATATAACAATGTAACTGGTTCCAAGCGTGTTTCTTCTTTTGTTCACTTGATATGCATGCATGAAACATATATAATATTAGAATATTTTCTTCAATTTTCAGCATCTTTATACGTACAAAACTGTATTTGAGATAGAACAACCTGCATTGACTTAATAGAGTCGTGGCAGATTCAAAACTTCCAGCATAATCCAGGGTCCTTTTTGCTTTCTAATAACTCATTTCCATACAAACAGGTAGCAATATTGATGACGAGAAAGAGGACAAACAACCCAAGAGAGGAGAGAAGGTAGATGATCGATACTTATCATTTTGTGATCAACACATATTAAATACATTCTCATGATATGAGTGCAGATAGGTTATGTGAGGCAGTGTAATAAGATTTATGTGGATAACTGACCAGGAATTGGAGATTGAACCGGTGAAGAAAGGGAAAAGATCGAGAGTATTTAAGAGTGTCCTTCTCAGGGGCGGTCCACCAAAAACAAAAGTTTCCCAGAATCAGCTGCCCAAGCACAATTAATCAATTCCTCATACTACCAGTAGTTCGTTAAGTCATTTTATTTTGGAAACCAAACAAAAGAAAAGGTAAGAAAAGAGAAGGAAAAAAAAATTCAGTACGTAGTTTGTTTCCTTCTGTCAAACGATTAACTCATCTATGTATTTGCCTTGCTCTCTCTTTTTTTTTTCTTTTTCTTTTTTTCTTCTAATTAGATAGTGATATGTAACTTGTAAGTGCGTGCGAAATGCATTATATTATAGGCTTCAAGAGCTCATAATATAATGTTGTTATTATCTTCAATTCTTTTTTTTTTTTCAAAATCTAAAGTATGTATGTTAGATACTACTTAGAATTCTTCATAAATAAGTTCAAATATGAACTTTAATTGTGAATCATTGAATTTGACAAAGGAAAAAATTTACCAAATGTTATATTTACTTATTTTCTTAAATAAATAATTATCAATTTATGAGTCAATAATACAATTATATATTATTCATCTTGATATTGATTGCATTATGAAAAATGACATAAATGCATTTTATGTTTCAACAGTGTATTTAATTTCTCAATGTAATAAAATAAGTAGAATTTAAATAACCTTTTCAAAATAGAAATCGATTTATTTTGGGAGTTTACACAATGTTGGTCTGACTATGAAATTTTAGGATAAGCTAGCTCTTAAATTAAATCACCCAAAATTTATAAAAAGAAAACCTCCTCTTAGTGAATCATGCTTTTTTAATAGTACTATTTTTCTCATAATTATAATCACATTATAATCCCATTTATAAGGTATGTTTATTCTCAAATTTTTATATTCAAATTAATTTATAATAACAAAGATTAAATACCCTATTAAATTGTATTGGGAAATCGGGGGAGGCGGATTTGATCCTAGATGTAATGGAATAAACAAAAAACTTTTGTTTTTATTTCTTGAAAGTTAAGATCACTTAAATTCTATAAAATAATTAACACATAAATCATAATAAAGCATGAATCTTAGTTTCTACCATATTCTAAAGCTTGATCATTTTCTTTTCGTTTCCTTTCAATTATTTTTGAAATTTACTTATCTTAACTACCATAGTCGCACAAGTATCTGACCTTTAATGATATCCATAGAACATGCTAAGGGAACTCTGTAATGATTGCAGATAGGGTTAGACAAGGAGTGTTAGCTCCCTAGAAATTTAAGTCTATTTATAATAGATTCTGGATATTTTAATAATTTAATTAAAATTAAAATTAAATTTAATTAAACTTTAGTTAGAAGTATAATTAATTCTAGTTAAATACTAAATAAGCTCAAATAAGACCTAATATCTTATATTGATCCTTATTTATTACATATTTCATGTTTATTCATAAAGTTTTTTAAACTTTATAATTAAGTCCAACTTGATTAAAATACTTTTCTCTCTTCAACCTGTTCTTTGTGTATGACCCTTTAGATTTCTAAATATGTTGGTAATTGATATAAATTATAACCCTAAGTTATATTTAGGATTAAATAAATTAAACTCTTTTAATTTATCTTTAATATTTCTCTAATTAAACAATTTATATCCATAATATTAAGAATGGTGTCTAGCAAAGCATCAATTCCACTAAAATATTTAGGAATGTCAAAGTGGTTTTGAATAACCTTTCTATGCATGATTTTTTTGTATAATTATATTCTTTCATCATACAATGTTTTGATTAAATAAGGAGCGTAGAATTAATGTCTACTCTTTAATGATGTTAGTTCTCTACCATTAGTAATTTATTTAATTGATGACATTTGAAAAACATTTTCAAAGTGTTATTAGACATTGGCTAAGGATTTTCAAAATTAATACTAATCGGGAACAATGAAACATTCTTCCTAATTACTTTAGGGTTATAATACTCTTAACTAGAATAAATCATAAATAATATCAAAACATAATAATCTCCATATAAGATAATTTTGGAGATTTCAAGCCAAAGGACTACTTATACAATTATTACAATGAGAATTTTCATAAATATACAAGTAATGTTCTAGATGGAATTCTCATACGGGGTTAATTTAGTGAACATGTTCTTTAACAAGAACTTACACGTTTGTTTAAGTATCTTTATAATTTAGTATATGAAATTGAATACCTCTTTTATAAGAAAGAAACGTAACATGTTCTAATCTTTTTATACTATATTAATGTCTAGTCTTAATAGAACAATGGCTAGGAATAGTTTAGAGATAATACATAAATGTAATATAAATCTCATTTATGATCTCATTATAATTTCATTTGCAATTTAGATTTATCCCATTGACTTTATCATATATATCTTCAAATGTATAAAACAAAACACCGATTGGTTGTAGCACATAGACCAACAATCTCCTACTTGCACTAAATCAATCATTTAAGTATCTTATACCATATGTCTATATGACAATCATGCTCCTACTAGGATAGTGGTTTAGTGAGAGAATTCTGCTAGATTCTCTATAGTGAGTATTAGCTTAAATCTTACAACTTTTATCTTAATTATTATCATCGTAATTAAGAGAAACTACCAAAATATATACTTGGATATTTGATGACACTTTAGCTTCTTTTACATGTTCAATAGCTCTAATATTGCATAGTACATTACTATCTGAATAATGCAAGGAACTATATCAAGTTCATTAAAGAACTTTTTAATCCAAATAATCATTTTCACTAATTTAGAAATGTATTATGGCTTGATTAGCAAGCAATGCTACATTGGAACCTTTCTAATCTCAAAATAGTATTATTCAAAGTAAAATATACCTTAATTATGACTTACTTCTAAAGTTAATATCCATATAAACTCGAACTCAAATATCAACTCATACACAGAATAACAGATATCTTTATTACTTTATAAGTATTAGATATCTCAAATTCTAAATACCTTAAGTAAATTATCTACATACTTGAAGTAGAATAGTTAAAGAACTTACAATCAATCTCTGTGGATCTAATTCCTAGAATTAAGTTGTTATCCTTTCATATCTAACTATAATTGTTCTTAGATAATTATATTTTCAACAATTGAAAATATAAAATATTTTTCTCTCTATGAGAAACATGTCTCTACGTACTCCTACTAAAAAGGATAACTATACTTCCACTAACCTTATAGTAGACAAGATAAATTCACAATTATCTTCAAAATAAACTCTTTGAATTTATCAAGAAAATGAATCTTTCAACGTCTTATAGCCTTTCAACTATACATCAAATGTATCAATAAAGGTACTAGTTCCAATTGGAAACATTGTCAAGGGATTTGAACTTTTCAAATTTCATCATGCTCCTACTACTTATCTTGAAAACCATTCTCTTATAAGTATACGTTGAAACAAAAAATTTGTTCAATAGGTTTGTAAGTTTATAACCAGCCATATAAATATCTCATAACCTTTCTCCTATATGTATACGTTGAAACAAAAAATTTGTTCAATAGGTTTGTAAGTTTATATCCAGCCATATAGATAACTCATAATCTTTTATTTTCCAATTTAGTTCTAAACTTATTGTATAATATATAATTCAATTAACATCACATCCTGAAATTATTAACTTTGACTATTTCAAAGTCTTACCAATTCGTATTTAATATGGAATCTTGCTAACTGACTTGATTGAAATATCAAAGGTAAGCTATAGTATAAGACATAACTATAAAAGAAATAAATATTGTATGATAGAATATCTCATATTTTATTTTCCTTGTTAAGTATATACATACTCTTACAGAATTTTGTTATGAAGGTATTTGCCAAAGAATATCAATCCTTATAAATAACCAAAAGATTTTAATCTCGCCATATTGATCTCATCAAAGTGCTTTAGCATCCTTAAATTTATACCGGGTTTCGGTTTGGCTTAGTCTAAGGTTTCCAACGCTAATTTAGTTTTCGAAGATATACGTTACGGATGTCGAAATTTGTTTCAGTTCGTTTCGAACCGTTTGTTTCGATTCGATTTCGATACTTTCGCTTTTGATTGTGTTTCCGATTTATGACTTCCGATCCGGTTTGTATTCCGTTCTTTCAGAGGTGATTTCTTTCATTTGTTTCCGCACGCGTTTAATCGCGTTTGCTTTTGTTTTGCTTCGCCCTTTTATTTCTCCATTTTCGTTTCGTTTTTCGTTTTTTCGGTTGGGGCCCGGTTCCGAGATCGGGTCCCAACATTTATGGTATCAGAGAAAGAAAGTGAAGCGATGTTAGTTAAGGTTTTCAGTAAGAGTTGGGTTCCAGAAACGGAATCCAACAATTTCTACTCAAAAGAAAATATAAATGTAAGAAAAGCGTAAATGGTTATATACCATGACAACAAAATAAGACCAAGACTTTAATCATAAATTTGGTTACTCTCACTATTTTATTTGAAATAATAACCTTCACTATTATTCAGAAAGATTACTTTAATCTCTCTAGTGGGCTAGGATCCCATTTAAATTTAGTTGACCTTGTGTTACTCATCAAACTAACTAAACTTAAATTAGGTACACAATATCCTTATCATTTACATCTCATATGACTCCTAAATTTGTTAGGTGATAGATCTTGCCGAAACATATCTTATATATTATGCCTAACGTTCCCTTTAAATTCATATGATCATAAGTCATTCATTTAAATTATACAAATTTAGTTAAGCAGGACCCATTAATTTAAGTTAAAACATATTTAGGTTAAAAGGGCATTAAGTCCCTTAATAAGCCTATAATAAATAGAACTCTGGTTTTGTTCTTAAATAATGGAAGGCAATAATCACGTTCTTAATGTATACTTAATATTTTAATGAAGGATTTAATTTTACTCATCTCATCAAACACAAAATTGCATTTCTTATTTACTCAAGAATATACTTTTCTTAAGTTTAAGGAGTCTAATTAATTGATTTTAATCTAATTGAAATATAATTAATTCTAATTTGGAAAATCACTTTTAAAAATTAATCAGGAATTGATATAATTATTAAATTTAAGCAAACTAAGAAAAATAATTAATATAATTTTAGAATTGATTTTGAATTTAAAAATCTTTTAAATTCTAGACTTAGATTACAATAATCCTTATCCCAAAACAAATCAAACTCAGCTCTGGAATTTAGACTTAGATTACAATAATCCTTATCCCAAAAAAAAACAAACTCAGCTCTGGACCAAACAAGCTTTATTTTACTCTTGTAACACTTGATTTCTATATCTAAACACCACCTTTCTTTCATTTTCGGAAATCCTAGATGAAACCTTAGCCTCCTTAAGTGTTGTTGTCCTCTTGCTTTTGTCACTGCGGTGTTTCCAGTTTCTTATCGGCGGCTGCCTTCTCGAAGTTGTTTCTCCTCCATGCATGTGCAACAACGTTTCCATCCAAACATACATGCGATGATGTCTTCTTCTAGCATTGGCGCTCCCATGCGTATGCCACCTGCTTCTTTTTCCAATTGTCATTGTTGAAATATAAGAGTGGGAGTTTGTCCCACATTGGAAAAAGAGAGGAAAGAAGATCAACATATAAGTCTAGTGGGTTACTCCACCTATCACCAATTGGTTTTAGGATGAAACCTCACTTAGACTTGTATATGGTCTAACTTTCCTTCTCGTGTAGGCCCGTAGGCCCATTATAAATTCTAACACGATGCTTAGTTTCTTTTGCTAACTGGATTTTTTTTCATTTAATTTTTTTGTTTGAGTTTTTGTTGGTTGGTGAGGAAGTGGAAGTGTGAGTGAAATGTGCGTGCAAGTTTGGTTTTTAGTTTAAGAATACACTTGGAGTAAATGCTTTGATTTTCACTTGCTTCTTTATTTGTTTGGCTGCTGAGAAATCAGAGTTGACAAAATTTGGAAAAGAAGTTTTGATTTAGCGGTTTTCTTGTTTGTTGTTCAAAGAAATTTCATTTCTCAAGGAGCTTATTATACTCTTTTTCATATTTCAATATAAGACATGTCGTAGCTTCAAAGCTTTCGGAAACTCCTCTCCATTCCACCTCTACAACATAGGATTGTTTGTCACAATCTTCACCAACTTTGTAGTAGCATTATTGTACTAGATTTTGATGACGATTATTAAAATGATTCATTCTTGTTTTTTATTTTATATTCCTACAAACATAAATAAAAAGTTGTTCTCAGACATTTTGACCTGATGAACTATTGATTTAATTAAAATTCACTGTATCTCAAAAGTAGGAAATTCTGATATCTCGACCTTAAACGAACAACAAAAACTATCAACCCAAATTCTACACGCATAACAAAAGATAATCTTCCAACAAATACACCGTCGATTTAGAGCTGCTAAGATTAAATAAAAACAAATACACCGTCGATTTCGTTGACTTAATAGCTGCTAAGATTAAATTACCCGACACAAATATTAAGAGGAATCTTGTAAAAAGTCAACGAAACTTTACAGTAATAAAATTTTATTTTCTTCATATTCACTGAGAAACGGGTCAATCCAAAATCTACACTCCCATAAAAGACATGGATATGGAATTCCAATTTTAAGGCCTAAAAAATTTCCCACCTCAGACTACAATGAAATAGCTACTTAGGTGTACTCCCTCCCTCATGAAACTAATAGGAAATTAGGAATAGGGGTTGGAAATGATTCTATTTCGCAGTATCTTTATAGCAAGAATCAACCCTACGTACTAAGTTAATTAATGCATTGAAAAAGAACCAGCAAGTAAAACTTTACTCACGGGTATTTATTTTTTTTTGGTGAAAGGGAAAAGATACGAAGCCTAAGCACGTAAGACTGCCTCAGAAGAGGCATCGAGAGCGAGATGCCGTCGAAGACTTGGAGGAGGAGCTTCCCAGATAGACTAGCGACAGAGGTGAGAAGCACCATGTTTGCCTAAAAGATCAGCGCATTGATTGCCCTCCCGGAGCGTATGAACAACAGAGCAAGCCCACGCCTTCTGCATCAACTACCGAATATCCACAAGAACATGCAGGTAAGGATGGGAAGGAGGACTGGAGCCCGTGACCAGAGTTACAGCAGCCTGAGAGTCGGATTTCACAACAACATGACGAAAGCCGCGCTGCCAAGCCAACACAAGTCCATGATGGATCGCGAGGAGTTCCGCGAGTAAGGCGGGGGCAAGGCCAATGTACCCCGAAAAGCCCACTATCCAAGCTCCATTCGTATCACGAAGCAGGCCACCCATACCTGTATCTCCTGGATTGCCAGCTGAGCTACCATCCACATTAAGCTTAACAAACCCACAAACCCAGGAGACG
>JANKOD010000006.1:20901229-20921734 GCA_026284645.1 Erythroxylum acuminatum
TGATCTTTTGCAGGGCATCGAGCGCTCCTCAATAGTTAGAGGCTTTTTGGTACTAAGTTAGTACTATTTTTGGATAGTCCATTGAGCATCTCATTATTGAGCATCCTGATGTATTTTGTTTTCAGCATTGATTGTATGACAATATGTCCATGTAATTCATGAAACCTTTTGATAATGAAATTACCTTTTTGATGATTGACTTAACATTATTAAATGATTTCGTTTATAGCTTTAATGTGCATGAATGTATGGTAAGTGAGATGGTTTGCTTCCGCAATTCTATATCTCTCGAGATTTAGGGCCCAATGGTCCTCGAGTGTGTACCGTTCCGGATAGTTGGGCCTCCGGCACCGGGGTCCCGCACTGTGCGACTGGGCTCCGGGATCAGATCCCAACAAAAAATTACTGATGGAAAATATTCCGTAGTAAATTACTGACGAAAATTGATTTTTCGGCGATAAATTTATCAAAAAAATGGTTTTTTGTGCCGCTAAAATTTCTGTCGGTAAACGTGGAAAGAAATTATTCCTAAGATTTTCCCAACATAATAGTAAATGTCATTGTAAAAATAGGTAGCAATGGGTGGAAGAAAATTATGCTTCTAAATTACCGATGGAATGACAGTTTCATCGGTAAATGTTGGTTTCTCCAAAAATCAAAATGATGTCGTTTGGTTTAATGAGGCTATTCAAAATGATGTCGTTTGGTTTTAAACCAAACGATGTCGTTTTGAATAGCCTCATAAGTCACCCGAAACCCCCTTCTTCCTCCCTCTTTCATTTTCTCTCTTCTTCCCTACTTCATAGCCATTGGTCCCTCTTCTTCCAAAGTATTCAACGCCGATTTTTGCTTGTTTCGGTCTATCGTGCATCATTTTTAGGTAAGTTTGCTCTTTGGTTTCCCGATGTCTCCAAAAAATTCGTTGTTAGTGTTGAACATGGGTGGGTTTTTATAGATTGTGAGTATATGAATGTCGGTGGGTGGGTTTTCGTGGATTGTGGGCATTATGCCTTTTTACCTAATATCGTTGGTTTATTTGTTGTTTGAATGTGTTTTTGTTGGTAAATAATGGAAAAATGTAATGATTTTGTTATTAGTTAGAGATGAATTCCAGTTGCATGTGAATTGTTCGATAAAATATCTCTTAGGGATTTTGGTGAGACTTGGTTAATGCCTAAATTTGGTTAATGCCTTAGAATCTAAAGAAAATGCCTAGAGTAGTTACATAAGACTTGAAATGGAAAATTAACAATTATATGGAAGGAATTGTTATGGAAGGATTTCATATAATAGAATGAAATTATACAATTATATGGAAGGTGATATTTGGGAAACAATTAATGAGCGCTTTTATGTATTAATATGGTAGAAGTTAAACATACTTCAATATTCGATTATGTAGATAATTGCATAAGATTTTTTAGGTATCCCAATGCTTACAATTGCTTCTAAATATGTTTTCTTTACTACTTGTTGAATAATAAATTCTTATCTCAATTGATTTCATCCAATAACTTAAGAAGTATTGATGTATGTGAGTGTTGATGTATGTCAAGAGTTGGTATATACTGAAATAATTTTGTGACTTCAATAATTATCTCCATATGATTGTATATTTTGTTTGTTATATTATGATATACATAGATAATGTAGACATAGAAATGGTTATTCATCATTTTAAAAGTGTACTCGAAGAAATATTTGATGAATAAAGTATATTTATTTGTTAATAATCATGTATTTATTTAATCAATTTTTTTTGTATAATTGTGTCTGATTTCTATTATGAGTTCTTTTTAAATATAAAGTTATGCAAAGTGATGTCACATTGTACCATAATCTTCTTTTAGCTTCTTGTTAAAGTATGTTATTGGTTTTTATGTGTATCTGTAAAAACCAAATTGATATATTTGATCACTCCTTTTAAACAATAGTCTTTAAAAGTTGTCTAAAAATTAGGCTATTAGACATTTATATATGTTTTCATATCCTTCGACACATGTCCTATGTCATGGATCTATCTATGTCTTTTATGGAAGAGATAAAGTCTTTGGCATGCCCATGTCCCCAGGCCATGAATCTTCTTATTTCTTTTAAAATTAATTCATGATTTCTACCACAATCGTGTCCCTATATTATGGATTATATTATTTCTCTTGTAATTAGCATACGATTTTTAGCACAACTATGATTCAGGACCTATTACACAATAAAATTTCTTCAATTTCACAACAATCTCTCTTCATCCCCTATTCTAGGTCATGTCTCTTATTTTACTTAATCCACATAAGACATGAGTTGGCATATGGGCATAGATAGGAACATATAGGCCAATCTATGTTCCTTTAAGAATTATAATTTTCTTCATATTTTTGCTTAAAATAGCCTTTAATTCTTAAATAATTTCATCGTATAGTTAATTTATTATAATTATATGAAAATAAATCTAAGTTAAGTAAAATAAGGCAATTTGACATGAAAATGAAGCAAAATACGTTTAAATATATGTCCATTTTCATGCACATTAAATATTCCCATGCTTACGCTTTTGCTCATCCTCAAGTAAATCAATTTCAATCACTCTTAACTTAAATAGGTGGCAATTTTAAGGAAACAAAACAAATATAATAGAGAAATCGCAATTGCATTATTCATAAACTAGAAAGACGTTCAAATACTGGCATTCAATTCTTAATTAATTTAATTTAATTTAATCTAACAAACCTTTCAACTAATAACTTAATCTATATAATTTAGTCTCTAACTTAGAAAAAGTCACCTTGTTTGAAAATGTATCATTTCATTTGTCTATCTAAAAGGTTAGAGTTACTATTATTCTTCCCTCTAAAATTTACTTTGTTATTTTAAATTGATGTTCTTGGTTTTTGATAATTGAATTTGTTTCTGTAGGAAAATTTTAAGGTAACGGAATAAGCTTCCTAAGATTAAGAACATCAGTTTTCTTTGGCAAGTAAGATTGTTGGCTTTTTCTCTTTCTATTAGTCATAATTATTTTCCTTTTAGATTATAATGCATATTTAGTTAACTAGTATTTATGTCTTTGTTAATATTTCATAATATATTTTAATTTTGTGTATTTTTTGAATTCAAGGTTCAATATACTTTATTCCTTTGTGTTTCCTCGTATTGATCTTTTAATAACATGTACCACAAGTTTGTAACATAATTAATTGACCAATGCTACTGTCTTAATCATTAAATGGTTAGTTAGTCATTAAATGGTTAGTTTTTGTTCTAATGAATGCTTTAGGTTATTTTAAGCATAAATAAATTATATATGAATTATGAGAGTGATTGTATATTTACTGTTGCTAAATGTTCCGACAGATTTAAAAAAAAATATTCGTCAGTAAATTACCGACAGAATATTTCTATTATATCACTGAAGATTACTGACTGCAGTTTCTCTAGCAACTTATGCGGTCGGTAATTTTCGTCGGCAAATTCACTTGCTGACGAAAAACCTTCACATTTCGTCAGGTAATATATGCCACTAAACACCCATTTTCTTATAGTGTTATTATGCCATGGTTGTGGTTATACTGCTGTTGACAGTTGAAAAAATCACTTGTACGCTTTCTACGACTTTGCCTGTGAAGAATCAAATTTGAGTACTGGTTCAGCCAGATTTTGCTGAGGCTGGACGTTGTCGTTTGGATCCATGATTCTGAATAACTCCGGCTGGAGATCACCTGCAAAACAATAAAGGCACACCGGGGATTGGTTCCCGGAAAGCCCCTCCGACGCTCAAGTTAGTCTTTTTGTAAGGGTCGTGAGGATTGTAAACAAAGTGAAGTAGGGTTTCTTGTGTCGTACCTGAATTATAGAGAAATAGTACCTTATATACCTGAAATCACTAGGTTTAGGTCTTTACGTGAGTCTTTATGTTTGCATGGGAGATTACCTCCTATGACTGGGCCGTCGATATCTGGGTCTGGGATTGAGCCTTGTATGGCCAGCCCAGTCGACCCAACCAAGTACCATCTACCTTCTAACTACTGTATATTTAAGTTGGTCATTGTACATTCCATTACAGATGAATTCTCCGATAGGGATGAGAAATTAAACAAAGAAGCTTTTAATTGATCACTATGTCGTCACTGAAGTCAACTAAATCATAATTGGATGGATTGGTAACCACATGCACTTTCTCCTTTTGTTAGATTGAATCTAACATGCCTTATATTGATAAGGATATTGAGCTCTTCTCATTTATAAAGGAACACCCAACGACACCAAGTTCTTGAAGATTTAACATATATCAATATTCTTATTGCAAATTTTTTTCTTTCTCTTGATGAACAGGTTGTGCAGCTAACATCCTTGCAAATAGTCCTCAATCTCAGCCTTAATAATAGGCATGTATATAATTAAGCTTCACTTTTAACATTCCAAATTCTAAAAAGTTCGAGGTCTTCTTATGGGATATGAAGGACTGCTTTGGCGTTACCATGTAACTTAATTCGGATTAATCATATAGCCAGCTAAGTCAAGAAAGTGAAAGCTTCTTACTTCTTCGAGAAGCCCCACACCTGTAGATGGATCACCCTTATGATAGCTAGATATTGCAAACAATAATTGCAACGACAGAGAAGACATCACACTACGTATCCATCTTCTTTACTTCTAGAATTATAGTCCACATTGATAAAGCTACAATCTAATCCAAATGATGTGGACAAATAATATAATAACAACAAAGAATCATGTAATTAAACGACGAAATAGCTAGGATTACAATTATCATCTATAGCAAAAGCATTAAAGTTAACTGTGTAATTTTACACACGTTTTCTAGAGTCGTGGTTTCCAAGGAGTATACTTTTATTTATTGGACATGAACGCGTCATGTGATGCAAGGCTTTCTTTTATTCAATCTTTTGTGCAAGGTTTTCTCCTCTCTGAGTGTCTTACAAGTGACGATTATCGTCGGCAACCACCAGACCAGACCCGCCTGGCCTGATTGATGAAAAGTTGGGAATGACCAAATGAAAGTCGGGAATGTACGCACACTTGAAGACCTTTTTGGTTTACTGATAGAGTGTTCATTGGTTTAATGATTTTAAAATCTCTTCCACAGGTGACCCTTTGGATTTGGTCGGCTGTTTCCTACATCCGCCAATTCCAATCTCACCACACACTTTTCTTTCTTCATTTTCTTCTATTGCAGACATTAGTTGACTAACGATGTTGAATATGTTGGGACAAAAAGCATCACAAGTACCATCCATCCTATTATCAAAGAAGACACATACCCTAGCTAATACATCCTTAATATGGACACCATGAAATTAAAGTCACATATATTAGGGTTACATGTGATCCATGCCGGCCCCTTTGGATTTTGTTTTCATTCGGAGTACAGTACCTCAAAAGAAAAATGTCACTCATGCCTTATTCAAATTTTGCCACGTGTTCTCATCTTAGATTTATTGACATTCAACATTCTAACATAAATACTAGAGTTTGTTAGCAATTCATATATACTACTTGTGAATTTATTTATGGTTAAACGCATTTAACTTTCATAAAAGAAAATAGTAAAGAAATAAAATAGGCAAATAATTAATTTAGGACAACTTAAATGTCTTCTTCTGGAAAAGTTGGCTTAAAATTACAGGCGATACTCATGAAGTTAACTGTCATCGACCCTAGTGGAGGCGAGGAGGTATAATGTGTAATACGAGCATTAGTTACATGCATAGGGTCAAACGTGAAGGTGAACGAACGAAGAAAATACCTATTTTGCTTTCCATAACTTCAAATGAGTTATTCGACGCTGAAACTTTCGGACTTTCTTGATAGCCTTTACGAAAGTTGATCAAGCGGATGTCATTTACATGTTGTTGTGACTTTTTTTATGCGTGAACCTCTTAATAAGTTAAAGAATCTGAACGTTCTCGACTTACTTAAAAAGAAGCAAGAGACTTGGCGTATATATGTGTTAACCATATTGGGCCTTCTATTATAGGCCTAATGCATGTCCGGCCCATACTGATTAGAGTTTTTTTCGCTATATTTTAGCTCATTAAATCAAGCACTTTATTATTGGATCAAATTTGATTTGCTTAATTGTGAATTTATGAAAATCATAAAATCTTAATTAATTGTTTTCCAATATTCCAAAAATTACTAACAGGGGGCCCTCCCTTTTGCGGAATAAATTATACAAATTGTTTCACTCGAGTGTATATTTACTTGAGTGGTTTGGTTGGTTTTCCTTTTCTTTGACAAGTATAAAGTAAAATATGATTAGATAATGTCTTCCCCTTCTTTCTTTGGCTCTTTTTGTCCCCAAAAATCATGTAGCCTTTTGATATTCAAAGCTTTACATGTGCCTTTTAAGAGCTATATTTGATTCCAAACTCTTCACAGAGTTGAGCAGTAGTAACTAAAGCATGGAAATCAATCATCAAGTTGCTACCACCTACAAGAAGAACATGGCAAATTGAAACAAAATTTTTGTTCATCTCGTTTCATAGCTGAATAGATAACTTAGGAGGAGGTTCCAAGCCATCAAGTCTTCCTCATACATGAACTAATTTCTTCATCATCTAACACATTGGCAGAGACCTCAGTAATCTCACTAAAACAGGGCGAGGAGGGTCCAGGATGACCTGAAGATTCTAAACGCAACCTGTCTGAAGCATTATTAGAGATAATGTCTCCACGCTTTATCCATCTCGTTTTCCTTTGAAATACTCGGTACACAACCCAACTTTCCAAAGTAGACGATATCTGCAGAAGAAACCAGAAATTGTTACTGTTTTTACTTTTTTTTATTTTAATCAATGTACATCTTTCTTATGCACACACCTGACTCGACTTCGATATAGCTGGGGAGGGCATAAGGCGATACTCATGCATAACCCATTCGATTTTCGTCTCTTTAGACAGCTTTCCATGGCAGAAAACAAGGGCCTTCCTCATCCCAATAACTTGGTCGCTTCCAGAGGCAACAATTCGTTTGCCTTTCCCTACAGGCTTCCAGTAGCCACAACCATCAGCGGTCCTCTTACGTTTCCCTTGATCAATCTCGTTGTTTTGGTTGTAAAAGAAGTACTTCCTCTCCTTATCATCACCTAACACCAAAGTAAACAGGGATAATTTAATCCCATATTATTGGCATATACAGCAAAAGAGCAATGACTAATTAAGTACATAATTGATAATGCTTTCAGCGATTAACCTGGCATTGGCAAATTCCAAGGATCGGTTTGGAATACGTCAAGCTCATGAATAACAGAGGCCGGCAATGGAACGCCCAACACCTTACGTTTCAAGTAATGAACGAGAAGCTCTTCATCTGTTGGACAAAATCTGAAGCCAACTGGCAACTTGACGCCTCCATTCATATAAAAGAGGTGTTTCTCCATGCCCAGAATCTCCTTCAAAGTCTAGTTGCGGATGGCCAACGACAAATGTATGTGCAACAAATTAAAAGATTAAGAGAGGGATCATATAGAAAGAAAGGGATGTATGTGTACTGAACCCTCCAAATTAGTGTTATGGGCTACTAAGACAAGGTAACTCAGGCCGAAGGATGTCTATATAGGAAGGAAGGGTTGAGAGATTCGGAAAATAGTTTCAAAGGTTGTTTAAGGAGATTCGTCAATAGTCTCCAGGGTTGTTTATATAGGATTGAGATTTGAGAGATTCAAAAATATTTCCAATTTAAATTCTGACTAGGAAAATCATTGCTTCTTTATTTTTCTTTATTTAAAAAAGTCATTGTGAAAAACCGAAGGAGTAGTAGTTTCACGAACTTTCCAATTTTACCGTGAACGTCTCTAGCACAAACGATAACAAAAACAATCAAACAGAAATAATAATAAAAACACTAGATTTACTTAACCCTCCGTGTGTATAAAAAGACCAGAGTCTCAAAAACCAATTAAACCACAGTGTTGTGCAAATACACCTTCCAAAAATCCTTCATACCTCATCTAAAATTCCAATAGTACATGATGTATCACACCCCCTCTCAAGATAGACTCCAATCTAAGATAGGATTCTTTTTCAAGTAGAAGATTATCCATGTAGCTTTTGAATCCAAGTCATTATTCAATTAATATCTTATATGTCTAATTAATAAATAATGTCAAAACTAATTACTTAGATATATAACATATATTCTAATAATCTCTCCCGTTTTGGCATTGTTTGTCACAATTACGAAACTCCCCCTAAATAACATAATTGGAAATATAAGTATCAAATTCACAATTCATATGACAAATACTCCCTCTTAATCAAACATCAAGTTCCAAAAAACATTAAGTTTATCCAATTATCTAAATTTCTCCTCCTTGGGGAAAAAAATGCTAAAAAGCAAGACAAATAGTCACATATATCTTGAAATATCCTCCTGAATGGAATATTCACCATAAACAATCTAATGTCTTCCCCTTGGAACAAAACATTATTAAAACAAAGAATGCCTTCAACATAATCAATCTCAGCGAATAAAGAAACATAAAAATTAGTCGTAGGTTTAGCAGGAGAATTATAAGCACGCCAAGATGAACAATTTACCACCAGTCAATGCACATGACAAGATATCATTACTTCAATTCCATCTTCATAAGACTGGTCAAATTCATAAACCCAAGTAAATAAAGATGAGTGTTGCCAGTGTAGTGAGAGAGAGAGATACCGAGAGAGAGACTGACATTGATGAGAGAGCGGAAAAGTTTTTGTTAGAGCTAAATAGAAGTCATAATGCAAACTACTAAAAAGATGAGACGACAATGGCAACATAAAAACTAAAGAACTAAAGAAAACAAATCTTTTTTTTTTACGTTTCGTTTTTTTAAGCAACACAAAAAAATACGTCAAAAATGTAAAGTTCACTATCCCTGTGCCCCTCGAAGAATTTCAAACCTGGGCTTATTCTTCATCACATTATCTCGGTCATCGGTTTCTTCTTCTAAAGTAACTGACTTATCCTTTGTCTGAACAGTTTTTTCAGAAGCAGTAATTAACTGTGAATCTGTACAATTTCTTATTTTTTTCTTCACTATGTTTTTGTGCTTGTACTTGACCATTTCTAACCCAAGAGTGCTTCGGTAACATAGGTTGCTACTGAAAATTTAATGGAGAGTGACTAGATTTTCGATTTTGACCCTTTTAAAACATCATTTGTAACATCTTATAGCATCTCAGCCTTATGTGCCCGATAACTCTACAAAAATAACACGTGGGTACAAATCTTTGATTCTTTCTCGATGTTTCTTCTTCACGAACAGATCTGGACATATCATTTTTCTCCTCATTCACTTTAGAGCACTCACTCTTATAGCCAATGTCTTGAAGATCCCCTTTAACCTTACCAATTTTCATTAACTTTTCTAGTTTTCCTGTGCCTTTATTCAACATTTTCAATCCCTTTTCGGTACTTACTAATTTTATTCTAGCTTCACCAAGCTTATATGATGTCGACATCAATTTATTTTCTAACTCTTGAATGGTGTTATTCATGGAGAGATTGTACCTTCCCAGATCACCTATTCACAAATATTATCCGCTTTGGCCCCAGCCCACACAGTTTTGTTCCTCTCGCTCGGGAGAACGTGTTTGTAAGGGAGAGGTATCCGTACCCTTATAAGGCGTACTTCGCTCCCCTCGCCAACCGATGTGGGATCTCACACTCTCCATCCCTTTAGGGCCCAGCCTTCTTTGGGGTCCAGCCTTGCTGGCGCAATGGTTCGGGTATCGGCTCTGATACCACTTGTAACATCCCAAATCAACCGCTTACAAATATTGTCCACTTTGGGCCTTAGCCCATCCCTCTTTGAGGCTCAACGTTCTATGCTGGCACATCAGGACGGGAACTGGCTCTGATACCACCTGTAACATCCCATATCACTTGCTTATAGATATTGTCCGCTTTGGGCCTTAGCTCAGCCAAGCCCTCACGGTTCTGTTTTTTCCGAGGCCTTCCTAGGAGGTCACCCATCCTAGAACTACTCTCACCCAAGCACTTTTAATCTTGGAATTCTCCAATTGCCTTCGGTTCTTTTTCTTTTGTCTTTCCTATATTTGACTACTTTTTCCTCTATTATGGCCATGAATATTGAAAGATACAAGAATGACATTAGAGAGAAAAATATAAATGCCATGTCATTATGACACCCAATAAGAGAAGGTGTAACGATTAAGTAGAGGGAAGGTGCAATCATGTAATTTGTAAATAAACCTAACACCCACTTAGGGAAGCTCAAATAATCTCATTCATGAACATGGTTAATCTTTATTTATGACTAGATGAGCCTTTAGTTATCTTTGTACTCAAAGATGGAATTTCAGTTTTCCACTTAAGATGTTACTTATTTACAATGGAGGGTAATAATTTATTTATAGCTGAAATATTGATTGAAAGAAGTCCAAATGTAGTTCGTATGCTTCGGTCAATATATTCTCATTTAAAAGTGTATTACTTATCACCTTAGAAATTTTAGACATTTAAAAAAAAAGCACTGCTTTATGAATATTTAAATTAAATTCAGTTGTTTCATAGTTGCATTTAATCAAATAAATATAACATCATTGGTTATAAGGTTGAACTTTATGTTCCATCATCATATTTGGTAATGTTCTAATTATCTACAATATTGCTTACAAAATTAAACAAATGAATCCACATATTTAGAAAATCATAGGTTTAAATTCAGCCACTGTAGCATCCTTTTGTAACACAAATCATCTAGGCAACAACGCCCTATATAAAGCCTAAATATATCATTCCCCCTTTGTCCAATAAGAAAATCTTGTTAGTAAGAGTTCTTTGACTAGTCCTACGTAAGTCATTAGATGAGTCCTCAAATGTTGTGTAGGTTGCATATGAAGACCATCTAGCTCTACCAATAACCTTAAAAGGTGTCATTGTTCTTCGGGCAATATTGGCAAGTTAAATTGGAACATCTCTTAGGATTGTTTCTAGAAATCAAGTAAAGAGATGATTTTTTTTTTGTTTAAGTTCATAAATAGTGGATTTTGTAGGTCAACAAAACACACAACTGAAAAGCAATAAAATGGTTTTAGATATTGCTTTTTACAAAAACATAATAACAAATTTATTTATTTCTTCAATGATATGTGTAACTTGTCTTTCCAAGTCCACATGCATACATTGAATATGAAGAAAACAACAACATGTTCACTCTTCCTCAATAACTTTGGACATAACTAAAATTGGTTCATATAATATCTGAGATTTTAAAAAATCATCATTTATTGACTTTCATTATATTCAACTTTCTTTATTTTCTTGTAAAACAAAATTTAAAATCATAACCCTACATTTCTCAACATTATTGAAATATAACATTTTATCATTTCCCAAATTATTAAAGAACAATGATTTTAATCTCAATAAAATTGCAGAATATTAATAATTCTGATACTAATATTTTGTTCAAATGCAAATAAAATAATAGCACCAAAAAAACTTCCATTACTGATAATAAAAAAAGCCACGCTTATAAACTAGACTTTCAGCTTCTCAACAGATTAAAGAAATTTAATTATTCAAGATATCTTTAATTGTTTTATTATCTTGTTATCACTTAGCTTTCTTATTTTTTTAGAAAAAATAATGCTTAAATGTGATAAGTTACTTTATATTTTTCAATTTTAATAGTTCAATATTCAAGATAGATATTGCTCCTAGGTGTTATCTTTCTTGAAAATGAAATAGTGAATATAACATATTTAGTCTACAATACTAAAACGATTGTGTAGATTTCTCAATCAATTATACGAGTGTGTAGTTAAACATGTGTAGTTCATTCAACAATCCAAACATAAGCCACAATTGACAATATGAGTGTGCATTTAAACGTGTCCCACAATAGCTTATATGTATATGGTTTCGTATATAATAACTGTAACCTACACTATTGGGTACACGCTCATGTAAGGTCCTATATGCTTCTAATTAGCCATTTGTAGTTGCTTCTGAGTTTTTAGTCAACATATTCCCATTTCAAAGTGTGTTCTTAGTTATTTGTAATGAATGATGGTAATTTTGGTATATAAATTTGGTATTGAACACAAAGAGGACAAGTATACTTTGTATTAAGTTATAGTATAGTTTGTACTTAGAGACGGTATTCCTATTATTCACTCCAGATACAATTTATTTAAAATGCAGGGTGGTAAAATTTTTTTGTAATTGTAATATTGAATAAACTAGGTCTAGGTATATTTTGAGTTGAGACATGATATTTTTTTTATGCAGTCAACATATTCTCAGTTAAAAGTGTATGCCTAGCTTATTAGTTTATAAATTTCAATTAAGTTTTCAAACAACTTATCTATTGTTTTATAACAATATATACATTGAATTTAGTTGTTGCATAATTGCATTTAATGAAAGAAATGCACCATCCTTTATTATAAGGTTGAACTTTACGTACCATCATCTAATTTGGGTCTGGTTCCAATTGTCTATATTATTACTTACAAAATTAAATAAATAAATCCAATCATTTATGAAATCATAGGTTGATATTTATGAACACGTGCTAAAAATCATTGAAAATGCCATATATTGTATTTATCTCCGATACTATATGTTGCAGTCAACCTAATAACATTCAACGGTAACACACATACGCCTAAACAATTCCCTCCTTCTATATAGTATTAAAAAATGCATAGATGATTCTTGAGGATGAGCATTCCATACCTTCAACAATAATTCCACATCTACATGTAACAACGTCCTATGTAATGCCTAAAGAAACTATTCTTTACTTTCATAGTTTGTGTAACTCAACCACCTGTATAATTATCTAATCATCTTATAGAAGGTCAATAGATGAGTTGCCAAGTGTTGTCCTAGTTGCATATGAAGATCATGTAGTTGTTCCAAAAGGCTCATGATGCATTATTGTCATTTAGACAATTGTCTTACTCTTACCCTTCTTATATTTTTAGGGATGTTTTCACAAATAATTAAAGAGATGAAATAAACAAAGTTTTTCATGTTTTGATATATGATATTTTACGAAATAACAAAAATCAAAACCAAATAGCAATTTCAAATTCAAGGTACAAAGAATCTTGTGCATTACTAACACTTAAAAATTTTTAGTTTTCCTTATCCACCATTTAAAGGGGATGTTATAGAATTCTTCAACTACCACCATTTCCTTTTTCTTTATGTTCCGTATATATGCTTATCTTTGCTTGTCCCTCTAATACAACTAATTATAATTATTTAGCTACATCATTTTATAACTAATTATAATTATTTAGCTGCATCCTTTTCTTTTTATTGATCGAAGGTAATACGATGACCTTCATAAATTAAGTGACATAAAAATATTGGCCTATACCTACCATTATAGACTGACTTTCCATATCATATTCAATATCTCTAGGAAATGAAAAGTATGTAGGAGCTTGAAGAATTATAATTACATTTATCATAGATTAATATTTTCAATTTTAATATTATTTATAATTTACATAGCCATGCATAGTTTTAATTTATTTTTAATCATTTTATGATAATTTATGTTGAATTATAACTTTAAATTTTTAATCTACTCAAAATGAAGACAATAAGATTTTATTTGACAAGAAAATTGTAGATTTTTTTTAATCTTAGTTCAACCAATAGCAATACATTATAATAATGACACATATTTCATACACAAGGAACCTTTCTAAGACTTCACATTTGGGGTTTATTTCGATAGAACCAATATTATCACTACCAAAATTAACATCATTTAGACAATGTCGGGAACGTCGATTAAGTATGGTTAAACCTCTAATAATAACTCATATAATTGTTTCTCTTTCTTTAGTGACATGTCTTGGCCATTGGAAATATAGGCACATGTAATAATTTAGAATATTGTGTACCTCACTTTCACTAGTAGGTTTAACAATCACTGCTTCATCATAAAGAAAAATTTTAATATTTAGGCATCCTTGTGTAATTATATAATGTGAAATTAAAAATAGTTCCACAAGAATAGCAGTAGAAAAAAATGCATATCTCAATCTTCAAAGGAGAGGTAATTAACACACAAAAATATTGAGTAACAACAAAAGGGACTTTGTTAGGTATATGTTCCTTTAGTTTTGATCAGAAATTTATATTACCAAATTTCATTCTTTGTTATCTCAATATTTCTCTGTTTAAAAGGGGACACCATCGACAAATAAAAATATTGACTTATAAAGGAACAAACTTAGGTGGGTATATATTTAGATCATAATCATAGTTTTGATTATGAATATACATAGACAAAGTACATTTCTTTATGATCTCAATATTTTCATGTTTGCCTTTTGCTCGCTTCTATACAAATATACTCATATATCATAATATTAATCTTTAGGTGACATGCTGAGGATTGAAAAAAACAATGAGGAACTTGAAATGAAACTTTGGCAGGTATCTATTCCTTATCGTAATCATAGTTTTGATCATAAATTTATATAGCCAAAGTTTCCTTTTTGTTATCTCATTATTTTGTTATCTTTATTTTGCTTGCTATTATACACTACTAAAATTATGAATTTTTTTTATAAAAATAGGTTTAAAAAATGTTTCAAGGTAAGAATGTAAAGAATGATATGTGTAAAGTCTTGTGCATTCTATATAAAGGATTAATACACAATTAGAGTAATAGTTAAAAGAGCTTTTGAGGGCCTCAATAAGTTTTTACCTTACTCGTATATATGGGATAAATAGTTATATAGTAGTTTTTCATGAGAGAAGAACTGGGATTATTTCTTCAATTACAAAACTTATGAATAACAAGGGCTGATGCATTATCACAATCACCTAATATCATAACATGACTTAAAATGACATCAAACAAGACTCATGCGTAAATGCCTACCAAAATAAAACTAGAACACAGTTAACCATATGATCATATAGTTAACTATGTTAAAAAAAATTAATAAACATATTTTTTTACACTCCATGTACAAATCCATGTACTTCACATTTCTATTTTAAGTTTTAAAGAAGAATACAGTTGACCACATGATATTGCACTAAACCATGTTAAACAAAACCTTTAATGCAAATTTATGTATAATTATGTATCAATTCATGTATTCACAATTTCTTGTCAAATTTTCCAATAAGAACATGCTTTTCCATATGGCTGTGTATTTATTTGTATTCACCAAAAGCCTTAATGGACACAAATTTGTTACAATTTTGACCACACAATAATGTATTTAATCTATTAGACAAAACATTTAAATGACACAGTTTGTTGCATATGCATATATCAATTCGTTTCTATCACATTGATACTTGGTATTATTTCTACTTAGTCATAGTATTCCTATTTTACACTAAAGCTATTACTTTTTTAAAATGTGTTTTAGTAACTTTTATTTATAGCAGTTGTACTGAATGCATTCAATACTAGTATATTTTATATTAAGACGCGGTATTCTTTCCACTCAATCATTATATTCCCATTTGAAAGTGTAGGTATTACTTATCTATAATGAATGATGGTAGTTTTTGTACATATGCATGGTATTGATTAGATAGAGTATTGGTATATTTTGTATTGAGGCAATGTATAGTTTGTACTCAGATATGGTATTCACATGTTTTACTAAAGATATTACTTATTTACAATGTATGATCGTAACTTTTGTTTATAGTGGTGTTATTGAATGTACTGAATATTGGTATAGTTTGTATTAAGCCATGATATTCTTTCTATTCAGTCAATATTTTTTGCTTTAACCTTTGTAACAAAGTATCCACGAGTAAAAGAATTTGGTGACTAATAACCTCAAAAGAATCATTATAGATATTATGGTTAATGAAAGGGGAAGAGTTTTTAGGAAATGTAGAAAAACAAAGACAAATCACATTTCCTTTTCCAGCTCCTAAAAGCAAGAAGCTCGATACCAAAATGCATACTATGTAAGAAAGGAAATGGGAGAATAGCTTCATTGTTTCATGATAACTGGAATAAAGTGGGAATGTTGAACGATGCACATATCCCATAACATATGGTTCAACACATTTCAAGGGAGGCAAAGATAAGTACATGGCATAAGGAAACTAGTGAAGGAATGTCCCTCAAGAATTAGTGCATTCGATTCTTGACTATAGTTTGAATAATGAACGCAAAGACACATACAACTAGGAGCTTCATCCTTTAAGGATATTTTCAAATGCATCTTTCAAGGATAGCTTAACTAGGGAAGTATAAACAGTGTAATAGAACAAAATGGTTTGGGATAAACACCTTCCCCTTAAGGTTTCATTCTATACTTGGTTGATGTTATGCAATAGAGTACCGACTATGGATCACCTAACTTACCTAAACACTAAAAGCATATTCATGTTATATAAAGTTATGCAAGAAACCTATACCACATATTTTTTGTATGCAACCACTCCAAAGAGGTATGACAATACATCCTAAGTGCTAGCCTAGTATAGATAAATGAGTTAAACTGGAAGGCTTTTACAACTTCGTGGATAGGAAACAAAATAATGGTATGGAAAAATATGTATTACTTGTAACTTTTGGGACTTGTTTATTTTCACTATGGAAAGAAAGATGCAACTGTATATTCAGAGGATAAGAGAACAACACACAAATGATGATATATGAGGTCATGAACTGGACAAGGGAACAAGTCTTATTAAATGATAAAGCAAGGAACTACAATATAAACTTGGCATAAATATGAAGATTTGAAATGTTCAACAGAAAAGTCAGTATAAGAAGAGAGACAATTGTTATAGGAAGATTAGGTAACTCATCATAAAGCCTCTAGACTTAGTCCAAATGTGTAGAGTGTATATAAATACTCCTCCTTGTATACTTCTGAATAGTTATTGATACAATATTTTCAAAAAATAATAATAATCCATTTAGAAGTATATATCTTAATTATTTGCAATGAGTGATGGTATTTTTTATACATAAGTGTGGTATAGGATAAATAGACTACTTATATAATTTGTATTAAGGTAAGGTATGATTTGTACATTGAGATGGTATTTTCATTTTTCACTAAAACTGTTAAATTGCAAGGTCGTAACTTTGTTTATAATTGTGATAGAGAATATACTGAGATTTAATATAGTTTGTGTTGAGACATGCTATTCTTTCTACTCAATCAATGTATTCCCATTTAAAAGTGTGTCTTCCTTATCTATAATGAATGGTGGTCTTTTTTCTCTACATAGATATATTACTAGAATATTTTATATTGCAGCATGGTCTGGTTTGTGTTTAGAGATGATATTTCCATTTTTCATTGAAGCTTTTACTTATCTAAAATGCATAGTGGTAACTTTTGTTTATAGTGGTGGTGTTGAATGCACCAACTGCTAGTATAGTTTGTATTAAGCTATAATACTCTTTCTATTTAGTCAATATTTTCCTATTTAAAATTGTATGTCTTGCTTATTTCTAGTGAATGATGGTATCTTTTATACATAGGAGTGATATTGGAAAATAAAGTACTAGTACATTTTGTAATGAGGCAAGGTATGGTTTGTATAAGTGATTATATTAATATTGTAAAGTGTACATAGTACTTACTTTTAATGATTGGTGATATATTTGTAAATTAGGATAGTATTATATATAGTGAGTCTTGGTATAATTTCTATTAAATCATGAAGTTTGCATTCAGTAATGGTATTCCCTTATAAAAGTAAAGATGTTATTTATTTCAAATAAACATCTAATGGTATTTCTATATCTTTGTAGATGAGAATGCAATGAAGCATGATAGTACTTATATAAATTTTTGATAGGATACTCACGTACCAAAATATAATATACACCAAATGTAAAGAAGCCAAAATGATTTAGTGCATTAACAGGGACAATCTTCTTCCAGATTCTTCTTTTGAATCTCTATTTCACTCTCCCCATAAAAATAATAAATAGATGGTGTGGAAATGGTGTATGGATATATCACTAACGTCCTTGCTTGTTCCCAAATTTAAGTTGTAAAAGAAAAGTGGTAGTTCCCATGTTCAAGCTTCAACAATGATATGAACGTCATCTTTGGAGATGGAGGGAAGAACCAAAAAAATGTCAATAGAAAAGATGGAAGGAACAACTAAACTAAACAAATTGTTCTACATTTAAGTTACAAAAAAAAAAGTTAGTAGTTCCCACCTTCAAGCTTTAATAATTGTATGAAGATCTTCAGTAGAGATGAAAGTAGGCAAAAAAAGATATAGAAGATGGAGGAAATACCTTCTTTCTTTTTATCATAATTAACATATTTGCTCTTCCATGTTTCAATATTTTTTATCTTGTTTTTATTCTAATCGGTATAAATGGCCACAGATGACCACCAATAATTAGCTACAAAGCATTTCCTATAGTAATAAGACCTAAGTAAGGACACATTCAACTTTGGGTCAACAGGCATATATGATCATATATTGTTTCTCATTCTCAACCTTAAGGGTGACAAAATAGCCTAGCCTGATTCGGTCTGACTCAATCAGAATTGAATAGACTCAGCCTAAGTTGACCATACTTTGGGTTAAGTTTGAGCTTCTATTTATAAATTTTTTTTGGCTCGAGCTTAACCCGACCCATAGCCTAAAGCCTAACTATATTAAAAATATTATTATTTTATTTTACATAAGAGCTACATTTCTTTATTAATAAAGGACATTTATTATTTAAAAGACCATTATTTTAAAAGAGATTCCCAATTGAATTTCCTCTTTATAATTTCAAAAGCTATATAGAAATGCTTATATGGGAATATCCATTTAGTCCTCCTATTAATATCCACTGTATCACTTTCAGATTTCAATAATAATCGATAAGGCCAACATTATTTCTGCACCAAATATCCAATTTATGGGAGTAGTAATAATTGACAATCCCTCCGCAAACTTAAACATAGGTGAGATGTAAAAAGAGACATATGAAGGGAGAAGCATAATTCCATTTAAATTCAACTTAATCTACCAATGCAGTCCAAAAATTTCTCTAGTTGCTCCATTTATTAGGTCCGTGGTTGTAGTAGCATCAAGATGATGTATTCGAAGCCACCGTCATTTTTGGACTTTCATCAGCACCTCTCGTGTGATGTATTCAAAGCCACCGTCACTTTTGGACTTTCATCAACACCTCTCGTGGCTTTCGACCCATGATTGATCGTATCCAGTTGAGAATCGAATAAAACATCAGTGAATATAAATAAACACCGGAAATACCACATATTTGTTCTAGAGAAGATGTACAAAGGACTGCGGAGCAAGTGTAGAAGGTTTTTCATACATAATACACAAGATTGAACTTACTTTTAGTCATCTGTAAGGAACAAAAATGACAAAATAAAGTTGAATAAGTAGAATGTTGGACAATTTTGTCCTTTCCTATAAAGTTGGACAACTATTAATTGTATTTTTTATTTTTTAATAAATTATTGGTTAAGTTACGTAATTTGATCCAGATAAAGATAATAAAGTGACCCAATAAATGATCTAAATCAATGGGTAGAAGTTCGGGTATAAAATCGATCTCAATTAGTGTGGACCAGACCCATATCGACCTTGTGATGGGGAAGCACGATATGGAAGCTATATATAAAGGTTAAGGTCTCCTGCAGTTTTTCAAATCAATCGTAAGCATAAGGATTCTCTGACCCGTTAAGAGAGCTTACGTTTTGAGTAGAAAGACCTAAACCTTATGTCGGGAAACAATTTCCATAAAGGTCCTAGGAGATTCGTGATCTTTTGAAACTCGGAATCATAAATGGAACCGAAATCAGATATTTCGCATTGCCTTCTTTTTTAATCCTTTCATGTATGATCCTGGGTACGTAATAAGGTCTGTACTACGTATTACATGTGATATCAAAGCAGTTACGTGATCGGATTGTCGGAAATGAAGCTTTTTCGATTTTCGATCTCATATGGTTTTCCTCAAGTTTTGATTCGTTTTTTAGTTTTTTTATGTATATAATTACGTCAAGGTGGTATGCATAAGCCATTAGTGGGAGAGAAAACGTTATGGGTGTGCAGTTAATAGACGCGGGTAGTGGCGTACAGCTAGCGTGTGCAACACACTCGCCAATCGCGTGCCGACACATTACTCCAGCGAGCGACGAACTCGTGTCTCGTGTGTGCCCACTCTCCCACGAGCATGGGATGGAGGGCGCATATCACGCACACTCCACTTCCGTCCATACACGTGGCATGACAGATGGACGACACCTGGCAACGTGTGTACAATAGGCACGTGTACCAGACACATCTGACGCTCATCGGAGTGTGCGCGTGCAACGCACCCTCTGCCCCGCGTCACCTGCACTGACGTGGTGCGCCACGTCAGCCGTACGGACTGCTATAGTGTTTTTAAAAAAAAAGAATTTCAGATTTCCTGTAAGGATCCCCCAGGGTGTTTTGGGTCAGTTTTAGGGTCCGAAAAATTAATAAAGTAAGTTTTCCATTTTTCTGGATTTATTACATTAGTAATAAATTAA
>JANKOD010000006.1:20930739-20945300 GCA_026284645.1 Erythroxylum acuminatum
CCTCTTAACCAACCATTATAATTATAATGATAATATCTATTCTCATTCCTCACTATATTCATTCTCATTCTTATTACCATTCCCCTATACAAATCAACCGCCTCCTAAAACAAATAAGTGGAGGATAGCATGAATGAAGAAATGCAGTCCCTTCATAAGAATCAAACATGAAAGCTAGCTAGTCTACTAGAGGGAAAAAAAAGGCAATTGGATGCAAATGGGTATATGTAAAGAAATAAGGATTTCCTGATAAGAATGATGTCTGTTACAAGGCAAGCTTGGTGGCTAAAGGATATGATTAGATGGAGGAAATTGATTATAATGAAGTTTCTTCTCCAGTTGTGAAACATTCCTCCATTAGAGTTATATTGGCCTTAGTAGCATAATTGGACTTGGAGCTAGTGTAGTTAGATGTAAAAATTGCATTTTATCTAGAGATTTGGAAGAAGAAATCTATATGACTCAGTTAGAGGGATTCAAGGTTGCTGTAAGGAGAATATGGTATATAGATTAGAGAAATCATTGCACAGATTGAAGCAATCTTCGAGGTAGTGGTACAAACAATTTGACAAGTTCATGGTCAGGCATAAGTACACAAGAAGCAAATACGATCATTGTGCGTATTTGCTTAAGCTACAAGATGGATCTTACATCTATCTTACTTATATATTAACGTTATGCTGATAGTTTCAAAGAATCAAAGAGAAATTGAGGCATTGAAGATTCAGTTGAATTAGGAGTTTAAAATAAAGGATTTAGATAAAGTCAAGAAGATTCTCGGCATGGAGATAAGTAGAGACAGAAAGTTGAGGAAGCTATATTTGACTCAAAAGTAATATTTGAAAAAGATATTACAACGGTTTGGCATAAATGAAAAGTTAAATTTGTTTGTGCTTCGCTTATTTCTTATGTAAAGCTCAGTGCATCCTTATCTCCAAAGGAAGATTCAAAATGAGAGTACATGACAAAAGTATCGTATGCAAATGTAGGTGGTAGTTTGATGTATGCTATGATGTGTACAAGGCCCGATATTTCACCAGCAGTGGGAATCATGAGTAAATATATGCATGATCTAGGAAAAAAAACATTGGCAAGTTGTGAAATGGATTATATGGTACATTTTGAACACCGTAGATATTGAATTGATGTTTGAGCGGGATGAGAAAGGTGGTCATTGCTTAGTTGGATATTGTGATTCCAACTATGTTAGTGATCTACAAAAAAGTCGATCAACAACTGTTTATGCATTTACTCTTGATAAGGGACTAATCAGTTGGAAGTTTTCCTTACAGTCAACAGTAATTTTGTCTATTACAGAGGCAATATATATGACAATTACAGAGGTTGTTAAGGAAACAATTTGGCTTCAAGGGTTGCTTGATGAACTGGGAATTAGACAGAAGCATGTCAAAGTACATTGTGACGGTCAAAATGTTATTCATTTAGCAAAGAACCAAGTTTATCATGCAAGAATAAAGCACATCGACGTTTGCTTCCATTTTGTACAAGAGATTCTAGAAGATGGTGGAATAATACTTCAAAAAATCCTGACCTCTGAAAATCTTGCAAATATGATGACAAAGCTTGGGCAATTTGCCAAGATGGAGAATTGTTGACTTTGTAATATATTTCTAAGACTTTGTGGCAAGTGTGGGAAATCCCACATTCGAGAAATGTAAAATTGGAAGAGCTTCCTTAAGTTATAAAGGGAGGGCTTCTTCACTTTTGTAAATTATCCCAAAACAAACAAGTCTTCCTCCCTTATAAGAATTTGTTTTTTTTTATTTTTATTCTCCCTCATTTGCAATTCTTCTCTTCAAAATAGTGGAGTATCTAGGTAGTGTCTAGGAGTAGGCAAGTCCGAATCTCATAAATCTCTGGTGTTCTTGTTTTGGGTATTCTCTTTCTTATTATCTATTTAATAGCTATTGTCGGGTATAACTGTAGTGATATATTATGCCATTAATTACATGCCTAGGAAAATTCTAAGGAGGGGTACTTAAGTTGATCAATGTGTCACATCGACTCTTGAAAGTTTATCTGGTATAAAAACAAGGTCTTCCTAACTTGCAAATATTGGTTTCTTTCTTTGCAACATTTTTGTAACTCTCTCAAATGTACTGATGAAATTTGTTAGTCATTAACCATTTTACAGAGAAGATGTTTTTTGGTTTTGCTGTCGATTTTCTAGAGCTGATGTTATATAAATCATTATGAGGATTCATTGAAAAGCTCATGATGATGGACATGTCATCTTATATGATTAACAAATGTAGGCATGCTTATCAAATTATGAACAATTTGTGGTTGGTGACGAAGAGTTTCTGCTTGTAAAAGAAAGGTTTGCTTACTACATTTAATTCTTATGAGGTTTAGCTGCTATGTATTTTTAACCTAAGTTGTCAGGTTTGTATATTTTCAAAAGTTGGTTAATATTTATTCTTGTTTTCAACAATGAGATAAAGGACATCATGTTAGTGAAACAGGGGTCACTGTCCAAGTTAATAGACAATTTACGTTAAGACATAAAACCCTGTATCAAAATAAGTTCCGATAGAAAAAGTCTGGATCCTATTTTCTTTTTTTCTTAACTTGCATTCATGTCAGCTCTATCTGTAATCTCCATATGGACCATATCTAATTGTCCTAACTTCTTGTTTTCCCTTTCATTACATTAGAAACTTGGAATCAGCATCCCATTAATCATTGTGCTTTTTCATCGATCTTCTTGGAGAAGAAGACGTCGACTATTTGAGCATTTGTGTCACATTTCCTTAATAGAAATAAAAGACTCTTGAACAAACAAAGGTGCGAAGATGGAAACGGACGACAGAGTCTTAATCATGTATATGTACAATCAGCTGTTGGAAATTGTTCAAGTCAGTGGGAGAACAATAATAGCAAACAAGTAGCAGTTGCATGATCTTAGGTTTCACTCATATATTTATCAATTACCAATTGTAATTATAATTTCACTCCTATATTTATCAATTACCAATCACTTGATGAAAGTTAAAGGGGGGGATGAAGCAAATGCCAGTACCACCTGAGGTTGTATGTGTTACGTGTTGATGTCATGGCCGATGAGTCTGCGCTAGAAATTTGTAAATCGACCAATATAACAGTTGAGCCGTTCCTGGTGCCCTGACTGGGAAGAGAGAGGTGTTGCACAAACTGGTTCCTCAAATGAGATGAAATTTGACATGACACTAACTAATCCCACAAATAGAAAACCAGAAACTGAACACTCTCATTCAATAACACACCATTCCACACCCTAAAAGAACAATGGTAAAACCAACATTTTTAAACACCCAAGCTGCACATGGTTCAGAAATTTAACAGCCAAGAAGAAACCCCTCCCCTGTTCTCACCAAACCAAATCGCCTTGCACATTCTAAGCCTATTATGAATCTAATCTATGGCTATCATTGTTGTCTCTCAGCAGTCAAGCTGCTGCCGCCGCCACTACTTCCTCCCGCTTGGTTTGGTTCCCCCATTCTAGCAGCCAAAGCAAGAACCTCTGGTGACATCTCCCAGCTTCCACTTTTCCTTCCCCAACTAGATCGCCTTGGATGTACACTACCCTGTTCCCCAACTTCCTCTACCGTACTCCTTATATCTGGGGATATTTCGTTCAGTTCATTGTCCTTTACATGCGTGCGATCATTGTTGGTAACTTGCCCTTCACCACGATCAACTATGGAACTCAAATCTCCCCAGACAGTTTTCCTACCCATTTCTATATCATCCCCCGCCTTACCCATGTTAGGACTCATGAAACCCCCAGCAATTGGTCGAGTTGGTAATGTAGGTTCTCTTGGCACCTTTGCCCTGAAACTGTTCTTGGATGGTGGTATACTAGAGCAAAATATCTCCTTGAAGTTCTCCACCACTCCCCTATTGTAAGGATTTGCTTTTCGATCATATCGATATCTGAAATTCTCATAGGTAGTCTGCAAGAACAAAAGCACATAACGTCACATTACAGCATCACTGCCATAGAGAACCTCGGACAAGTGGAAAGATGTTTCTATAACATGATTTTTGAGAAGGGGAGGATGAATTTCTTACCTGGTTTGTACTGATGAGATACAAATGAAAGGCCGAAAGACCACCAACGAACCACATTGATATGAAAGTGTAAACTATTAGGACAATGGAGGCAGGGGTTCTGATCATTGCTTTCCAAATGGATGTGCTCTCTGATTGCATGATTCTTGTAATGTAGAACCAGCAAAATGCAAAAACATATATACAAAGAAGGGTTGTTGAGAAGACGAACATGAAGAAATATCGATAATTTCTCTGCAATGAGAAATAATTTCTTCAGATGGATCACAATAACTCCAGGAAAGTGATAATAAAAGGTTCATCAAATAAGCTGCAAGAATTTTTCACGGCAATATTGTGAACAATATTAGTACAAGACAATATTGAGTAACATCCATCTGGCTGTACATCTGTAATTTAACTTATATAGTCAACCATGTTTGACAGCTAAGTGAAAAAAAAAAGGAATCATGAGCTCATCTGCTCACTTTGAATTTTTCTGACAGAATAAAAACTATACTCTAAAATGAATCCAGGTAGATGAGGATGGGATACAGAAGATAATCTTACAAAGCCAAGAACATACAGAACTTGTCAATTGCTTAGATCATCAAAAGCTCTTACCAATCCAATACATTGCCCAACCCATGGGCAGTGGTGGTCAAATCGTTCTACACAGTTGTTGCAAATTGAACAATGTGAACAGCGGGGAGGTCTGTAAAGCATGCAAGTGTCACAATACTTGATCTTCACAACCATTCCATTGACCTCTACATCCTTAAAGCGTGGCAGACGTAACTGTGGGGTTTGACCAGCCCCAACGTCTGTGGCCCCATCAAAGTTCTCTGGCTCTGGAGGATGTGCATTGCGTGGAATTATGCCAGGATCTCTTCCAGAGGTTAGCAGGAGAAGCGTTAAAACCTGAAAATCCAAAATGATCATCACTTTAGAAATTGTTATTGCCTTCAGGTCCTACATATTCCATCTTTCACAAGGAAGACATTGCCTAGAATAGAAAATGCATTTTATCCTACCATGAAATACAAAATTGACCTTCTCCATCACTATCTACATATTAGGGCTCCAATGAGCTGATATACATATTGATGTGAAAGGTTAAACCTAGCCTAATCACAACCAACATATTCATGAAGACAAAGCAATGCATCCTATGATGTCCAAGGTTTTAAAGTGAATCAAAACAAATAAATTCAGATTGGTAAAACCTATGATAGGTCAAATCATTCACCACTTTGTTGCTGCCTTTGTCTTAAGATTAATAAATAGTGCTTTGGAATTGTGCTGCTATTGGCAATTATTCAATGTCCCATCTTATTGTATATGTTCTCAGCTCAAAATTTCCAAAACTCTATTCTCTCCCCAGTTTTAAATATGCATATTCAAAGCTAATGATTTACACTCAATTAATGAAGTAAAAACTCAAGATTCTGGGAGAGAGTGCAACAACAAAAGCAAAACATTACAGGAACCATATGTGAGCTTATTTTGCACTTGGGCAAGAGGAATTGGTTAGACAGAACTCAACATAGGAAAGGAACCTGTCTTAATCTTACAATAAACAATTTTTCAGAGCCAGAGAAGGCAAGCAGATTTTCATTAGATAGAAAATAATCAGGACATTCAGAAAACCTTTAAGAGTGCCAATTATGCTTGTTAAACCCATCAGAGAGAATATTTTTGCCAAACTATGCAGTAAGTTTTAATAATTGATTTTCTTTTGGAAGTAGGAAAAAGACTCAATAAATCTTTTAATAGTTGACAATGACCAGGTCAAATTTATACGTATTTTGGAGCATAATTCTGGCATCAATTGGATTAATGAACAAAACATAGAGATGGCAATTTTTGCCTGGCCCGGCCTGACCTGACCCTGCTGAGCCTGAGGTCAACTGGCTCAGCCTAAGTTGACTGGACTTAGGGTTTTTTTAAAAATTTTGGGCTTCGGCCTACTGCAGCCAAGGGCCCGGCCCGAATATGTCAGTAAAATAACATTGTTTTGAGTGAAACGACATCATTTTAAAATTTTAATTTGAAAAAAAGTTACACAGGCTTTGGGCTGGCCAAGCCTGATCGGGCTCAGTGGTGAATCACAAGCTTGATCGGGCTAGCCCCAAGCCCAATGCCAAGCCTAACAAAACATGGAGATGCACTTTTCTTTTATAACTAAGATCAAGTCAGACATGAGAGATCCAAATCTGGAAACATATTTAAACAATTGCTTATGAAAAAGCTTCTAAAATGATACACTGTAGGGATACATGGATTTCCAATTATACATATGAATACTCTCTGCTGAAATAATTCCTAATTCAAAAATCCCAGGTCAATGTGTCTAATTTTCTTTTTTGTTGCTCAAAAATAAAACTGTAGGTAGCAATCCTATTAGGTTCTAACAAGGGTATCATTAGCAGTAGAAGGTCCAGACAAATGTTTAGACATGAAATCCATTTATACATGAAATAAGCATCAACAGTGATCTTACATGTGCTAGTTGATTTCATACCATGAGAAGGTAGCAGCCAACCGATTAACCAGCAAAAATGAAAGATCTCAGAGAAGTTTTAATTTCTACATTTATAGGATGAAGTTCATGAATGTGGACAAAAATGAGATCGATACCACTACCAACCTTAACACCATGAGAGGCAGTTAATTATGCAAAAAAAAAAAAAAAGTGGAGGAAGAACCAATAAATGTAAAAACTATTCATTTGACCGGAATTACATGTCCTATAATGCAACAGAGGAATATTATGTGTGCATATATCCATGTTCTGGGTGAGTGATTATGTGACTGAGAGAGAGACAAAGAACTCACATAAACAGTGAAAACAACAGCAGCAACCATTATTGATATTCCAAGGTTATTAGAAAAATCATCCATCAGCTTTCTGGCAACAAAGACACAAAAAACTGCCACCGGAGCAACAATCAAGAATATAGTCAAGAACAGGGATCTGACATCTGGTCCAAATATAAATCTTCCCTGAAGAAAAAATATCTGTGAAAGAGCACCAAGAAACAAAGTTACTGGGAAAGGTAATCCAGTAATGCAATTTGAAGGCATAAATGTGCAAAGACTGTCAAATACCTAGGTTGTTACTCTCTAGATCCTGACATATAAATTCCATCATAAATAAGTAGCTGAATTTTTCAAACCTTTTAGCTAGATAATGTCTATTAACCATCCAACAAAACTACTTGCACCAAAAAAGATCTTGTTATTGCATTGAAACATATAAATGTTGGCTAATCTGACTAACATGGAAATTAGTAAAACAAAATGGTTTAATAATTGAATAATGTGATTATTCAGGGGTTCAGCAACTTGTACACCATCAATGACAACAGCATTACCGAGCATGCGAGGTATCAACTAAAGTGATTTTGAACACACAAGCTTTTTTCCAGTGGGTTTACAATCATGGAGAACAAGGTAGCTCTAATTTGAATCTAGTCACATAACACCACTGTGTCATCAAACTTGATCAGCAAGCAAAATTTCTTCCCTAACAGCCAATGATGGCCATGAGATTTCTCTCCTTTTCCTCTTTTCTTCATTTCCACGTTCAAACCATGATATAGGTTCTCTTTATCCCAACTTCCTATCAAACTGATCAGAGTTCCTGGGTGTGGTACGTTCCGCATAGATTTTGAATTTAATTGCCACTCATTAACCATTAAACCCACCACAAAAAGTGTTAATCACAAATATTCCAAATATAAATAAAGCATGCTGCTTTTCACTAACCAATGTAAACACATAGAATCTATATCATCTATGAAGCCACTTCAGGGAAAAAATAAATGCTCAACCATTTGTTTCTAACATTTCATCTCCTAGAAACTATTCTCCAGCTATAAAAGCAATGTGGCAAGCATCGATTAAATACAATGTTTTCTACATTACAGTGAACCCAAAAAGGAAAGGACCCATCTTTAGCTGCAACATGTGATTGTCTACACCACATCAAGTACAACTCTTATTACTCCAATCCAAACCCATGTACAGCTTCAATTCAAGCACAAGCACACCAACTTACTCAATTTGCTTACTAAACTAAAAATCACAAAAAAAAATAAAGGGCAATAAAAGCGGAAACATTGAACAGAAATCAAAAAGATTTTTAAAAACAAAATGTAGAAACCAACAGGTTACTTACATTACTTCCTTTCCAAGTTTGATAGACCCGTAAATCGCCGCCAGCAGATCCCGGATCGGATCGCTGAGGTGGCGGCACTACATACATTTTTCTATTTTCTTTAATTACCTTTTCACTCACTCTCAGCTTGCTAGATCCCCAATTCCAAACACTTCCAAACCCTAGAAATGCAACAACACCAGAACCACAAGTTGATTTCCAATGTTTCTATAATCTCTCTCGACAGCTCCACTTTTTCACTTCTGTTCCAATAAAGCTGAGTCAGCAAGCAAGCTAAGATTGGGTGCTCGGGGGCAGATTTACGGCGCCGACGGCAGTAGTGGTGATGCTAGTGATGG
This sequence comes from Erythroxylum acuminatum, assembly GCA_026284645.1. NCBI lineage: Eukaryota > Viridiplantae > Streptophyta > Magnoliopsida > Malpighiales > Erythroxylaceae > Erythroxylum > Erythroxylum acuminatum. The sequence goes on from JANKOD010000006.1 coordinate 20,939,314, forward strand.
GAGTAGTGAAGGAGGGTGCTTTTTCACTACTTTCTGGAGGAGAAGTGAGATTCTCATGTATGTAGCAGCACATGTATCGAGGTGTGACGTGGATAGCTTTAATTGGGTGGAGTGGACCTTCCATGCTCGGTGGAACGGCCCTGTTTGGTTTTTTAACCCAGCACATAAACAATGATAAGTGGCCCTCGGAGACTTTGGATCCTTTTATGCTTTTAGTTTTACTGTTCCTTTTCTCATTTAATTTTTTAAAAGAAATGGATAATAATTTTTCGAATATTGTAAAAAAAATTAGTGAATAAATATTTAATTATTATTATTATAAATATTAAAATTTTATTATTTTTATATAATGAGTAATACTCAAATAATAATTATATAATTAATTTTTATTGTTGGTTTAGCCAAATTTTATAATTTAAATTGACTTAGTAGAAAGTTAGTTTCGAAGAAATAATAAAGTAAAACCAGCGTCATCTGCTTTTGTAAGTTGAAAACAAAACCTTAGACTCATGCTAATTATATTTTTCTCCTTCCAAATTTCTGTTATGAATATTGTTCCGAGATTGATATCAGATTTAGTTTTAGACCGATACTATCTTAAATCAATCATTATATTAAGAGTCCTAGTAAATAAATAAAATAAAATAATTAAAAAATTATATTCAACTTAATAATGATAATAACATATCTTTATGAGGTTTAAATTATATCAAAAGAAGACTAAGTCATTCAATCTTTTGTGTTCCAATCTATTCCTTTACTTAGAATGGATAAACTCAAATGTACTTTAATTCCTTTCATACGCTGTTATACTGACATATTAACTCAGAATTTAAATTGTAAATCGTTGCAATTCTAGAACACTAGTTCTAAGTTAGTTCAACAAAACAATTGTAGGACAACAGAAGTAACATTATAAACAAAATAAAGTGATGATTTATTTATAATAAGTAATAAAAGTGAAAAGATATATATCTGGATTAAATTTGTCTCTTTGATGGATAACAATGTGCATCCTAAAATTAATAGAATTATCCTTATAAACCTCTATTTGTGAGCTTAGGAGATCTTACTTCATCTCATGGGCGACAATTATTGTAATAGTTAATAACATTTTCCTATTAGCTTCAGTTTTCCTTGTCAAACTTGGTCTATAATAAAAAATAGGATTAAAAAATATCCTAGCTGGAAACGACAGAGACTAAAGTTGCCTTTCTCATCTCTCATCGATTATTGTAAGATAAGGTGCGTATAAAAAAGGCCTATTTTTTAAATTGACCTTGATTGCTTTTTTTACCCTCTCTATGGCATCATAAAAATAACTCATTATCTCTTTCTCATCACTCTCAGTCACACAAAATACTTTCACCAAACGTTCAAAAACTCGGATGACAAATTGACATTGGGACTAAAATTCATTATCTTAAAGCATAATTCTAGAAACTTCCAATCTATCATTAGACCTAGCATGTTGGGATGCAACTCATCTATTATTTGTAAACGTATGTTTCGACTCCTTTATCAGAACAAAATACTAAAGTGATAAGATATTAATTGTAAATCTTATAATAACAAGATGATACAAATTCCTATCATTGGTGAAATCTTTTCTCAATATATTTGGACCTATGCTCGATTATAGATGAACTTGGTCACCTTTTTTTACTTTTTGCATAGTCTTATCAATGATAGGAAAATATCTAGCATCTTTTTTTTTTCAACATCAGGCCAATGCAAGGTGTATCATAAGGAGTCCAATAAAAAGAATTATACCTACTTTGCAATCTTCTTCCAGCTGCTTTATAAGTAAAATTATTGTCAGTAATGAATTAAACAAAATTTTTTAGCCCAATTTCATTCACAACTTTATCAAATATCTAAAATAGAGTATCAGCATTTCTAATAAGGCCAAATTCATCAATAGACTTCAAAAAAATAAACCAAAATATTAATAATAGGCTCCTCTCTTTTATTTATCGAACCATCATATATGATTGAACATCGATAAGTAGTCTAAGTCATTCTTCTTTCATCCAAATAACTATTTATTTTATAAACAGAACTACTTAAAAGTTTACCTCTGTAGTCATTAATTGAAGGAGCTTTATATCCTAGACCGTAAGATGCAATATCATCTACCATAGGCTGGTAATAATAAGACCGAGCAACATTAACTGTTATTTCTGAATTATACTACCCTCTAGCCATTGCCATGTCCATATTATAAGTCACTTCTTTAGAATGTAAAGTACTATAGATAGACAATTGTGCTCTAGGAGTTGTTTGTGGTGCAAAAAAGTTAAACATGTGTCTTCTTCTTTTCATCACATTATGTAAAACATTCCCTTCTTGATGGGTACGAATATCACCTTCAACATCATCGTTATCATCCTGACCACCAAAAAATGAGTTTCTACTACTAATTTCGTGATTCAATATTTGCTTTGCATCTTTCTTATGCTAATACTCTTCATGCAAAGTCTTTATTCTGCATTTCACATCATAATTCACTTTCTTATAAAGCTCCACATCACCTTTGATACCAGTTAAATGTTTTTTTTAAAATCAGGTGATTCCCTCACTTTTCAAATGTTTGTTATAAGACAGAAAAATAAAATGGTTCTTCATTGCATGAACCAATTTGACGTGAGTCCAAGCTGGATTATCTAATCTTCCTAAACCTAAAGAGGCCGACTTATCAGGAGAACTTGAACTTCCCTTCATTTATTTGTAAAACAAATGAAGACCTATGTCAAAATTAAATTAATAATTTCATTATAAACTATTATAAAAAGACGTATATCATTCAACTCAAAACAAACACAAATGCACATCTCAGATTTTAAAATCATACACACAACTTGAACATTACAAATTTACATCCATCTTATATTTAAAGTCAATAGTCTAATAATCATTATAACAACTATTGATGACATGAAAAATGTAGAATAAGTTGTGTAAAATAACAAGAAGAAATATAGCAACAACTTCTTCTCAACAATCATATGATAGAGAAATGCAAGTGAACTTCACTAAGTTGTATAAAGGATTATTGCACTTTTATAACTATAACTTACTTTGTGTGATTATATAATTCAACTATAATCTCGCAACTATAACATATTTTGTTTGGTTATAGAATTCAACCATAACTCACAATTATAATCTATTTTGTGTAATTACATAATTCAACCATAAGTATAACTCATTTAATATGATTACATAACTCAACTATAAAGTCACAACTATAACCTATTTTTTTGTGATTACATAATTCTACCATAAACTTACAAATATAACTTTTAAGTTATATTATGATTACATAATTCAAATATGAATTCACGTCATAACTTTTTTTATCAATATTATGATTTTAATTTTCATTAAATATAATTCTTTCTATTTTTCCTCTATAAACCATAAAGAATAAAAAAATCACACTAATTTACATAATTTAGATATAATTCTTGAGAAAATATTTAATATTCACAAAATTAAAATTTAATTATTGATTTATCTTTAAATTTTATAAATAATTAATTAACACAATTTACACTTTGACATTTTTATTAATTTCAATTATAAACTTGTAATTGATAAAAATCATACATTTCATAACCAAATTCTCAATAACCCATCACCCAGGAAAATTTAATTATCAAACTTTCAAACTCAAGCAACAAAATTATCAAGCCATATCCACATTCTACAAGCTTCTCGATTCCCTATTCTTTATGCCAAAACCTAAAGCCACACTTAAGATTAAGAGACAAGCATTTAAAAAGATGCCACCATTGTCATTCACCAACCTTGACGATAGGAGTCTAAACAACGTGTTACAAACAAAGCAGAAGACCTGAAGAAGATGAAGCAGGCAACACTCAGGTCTCGATACGAAGAGAAGCAGTGTCAGACAAAGAAGTAGTGATGAATGGAGATGCAACAACGACGACACAAAGCAGCAACAATGACGGAGATGATAGCGATAGAGAAGCAGTAGAATGGATGACTGAGCAATGATGGCTGACAGGAGATGAGATTTGAGAGAGTCGGGACTCAGAGAGAGGTGTTGTTTGTGTTTTGTTCCGGTGGCAACTGTATATGTATGATGTGAGATAATAAGAGGTGGTAAAAGTAAAGATTAGGTTTTTTTAATCCTTCAAAATTATACTTATATTTTATTCGATACATTTAAGTAAAGATTAGGTTTTTTTGTTCGATAAGTTACGAAATCTATAACTTGGTCCAATAGATAATTGACAAATTTGAGAAGTGACTTTTTTTGTAATTTTATGATTTAAAAAGGTGCTTGTACTGAGATTTTTAAGCTTTGCCAAACTTGTTGTAGTGTTTGAAAACACAATTTACTAGGATGCATTATATACATTGTTATTATAAAAATGAAAGGAGAATTAGATATGCCACTTGATAAATTAATTCTAATTATATGTATTAAAATTTTAAAATAATATTATATACTTATAAAAAAATCACAAATATAAAATATTTTTAACATTTTAAATATTACTCAGTTCTAATTATACTAAAATGTAAATTTTGATGTTAAAATTTTAAGACAATAAGTATCTATTTACAAAAGTAATATCAATTTATTATTAATAATTGGTATACGTTAAAATATGTACACATTAAAATTAAACTGTAATAAACAAATATATAAACAAAAAGACATAATATAAATAAAAAATATATATTTTTATTCTAGATAAATATATTTAAAAAGTCAAAATACAACATAAATTATGTTAACCTTTAACACATTATAATTCTGTGTACATGCATATATAGATACATATATAAATACATATATATGCATACACATATATACATATATATGTATAAATACACACATATATATATGTATATATATATATATATATGTATATATATCTTATTTATTTACCTCCATATTGTTAGAGTGTCCCATATTGCCTAGACAATGGTTGACCCAAGCTCAATTCTTGATAGTGGACTCTACACTCTGCCTATATTAAAAATTTAATATGGTATCAGAGCAGGTTTGGCCCGAATTCTTAATTTCCCGGTTGTCCGTCTGGATGTCCAGTCCCAGCGACCCGGTCCGGTTACCGCTGCGTATATTTCAAGTGACAACTGAATGTCCAGCCCCAGTTGCACTTGAGGGGGAGTGTTAGAGTGTCCCATATTGCTTAGACATGAAAATGTTAAAGGGTTTATAAAGTGGTAAGGGTCAACTATCCAAACAACTAGTTCTAGTTATTTGGACAATGGTTGGCCCAAGCCCAATTCTTGATAGTGGACTCTACACTCTGCCCATATTAAAAAAATCAATATGGTATCAGAGCAGGTTTGGTCCGGATTATTAATTTCTCGGTTGTCCGTCTGGATGTCCAGTTCCAGCGGCTTGGTCCGGTTACCACTATGTTTATTTCAAGTGGCAACTGGATGTCCAGTCTCAGTTGCATTTGAGGGGGAGTGTTACAGTGTCCTATATTGACTAAACATGAAAATTTTAAAATGTTTATAAGTGGTAAGGATCAACTAGTTATTTGGAAATAGTTAACCTAAGCTCAATTCTTGTTAATAGGCTCTACACTTTGCCCATATTAAAAATTCAATTAATATAACTATCTGTCCCGTTAAAAGAAAGGTGACGTCTTTGTCCCAACAATTTTGTTACATTTGCCACCATGTTCAACCTTGACAACTTACTTTTAGAGCTGGCCAAGCAATCTCCTTTTGTCTAACAAAAAGCTAACACATGTTTGATCAATGAGTCCTAAAATGGCACTCTTGTTCATGTCATTTCTTTAGACAATCCACCGGAAAGCAACCTTCTTGCTTCAAACTAATATAACATCCATTAAATAGGATTGCAAGTTCATCTACAACTCCTCTTCATTGAAGAAAGTTTTCATTATTGGATTGTTGTACCTGTTCTGACTCCTTTTAACGTGAAATAATAAGCTTCATTTGTCAATGTC
>JANKOD010000006.1:20969807-20979813 GCA_026284645.1 Erythroxylum acuminatum
ATATAGCCGACTTTCATCTCCAATACCAAACGCAAAACCATGGCTGGTGGAGATGACAGATAGTCAACTAATTAAACCTAAATCATTGAGGCTTAATTTAATTCTTAGTTAATTAAGAATAAACTATGCAAGGAACGAAGAAAGAACGCCGTATGATGATTCTGCTCTGCATGTGGTGCACGGACGCGTACTCTAAAGTCCTATCTCTCTATCTCTTATTGTCGAGTTAATGGTATTCCAGAGTAGAAGAGTACGTGAGAAAAGTAGAGTATCTCCGTTCTTTTTCTATTCATTAAAACTGACCCTACCTATACATATACAGAGCAAGAAGGATAATAAAGTAAAAACAAAAAAATACTAAGAAATATCTAAGTTATAAGAATCTATATCTAAATTCTTATAAGAATATTCAACAAAATACTAAGAAATATAATATTCATGCTCTTATAATTTTTTTATTCATACCCTTATAAGTTATTTTAGACATCAATAATTAATACTAAATAGCTAATTTTACTAAACTTCTTTAATAAACAGTTAATATTTTATCAAATCAGCTGATATAATCAGTTATCAGCTAACTACTAATAAAATTGTTTAACAGCTAATGCAATCTGCTATTTATCAAACAGGGCCAATATTCACAGCTACTCGAGGGAGACGCTTAAGTGAAAAATGAAAGTCATATAATAGTGAAAATCCTGTAAATGAAATGAACAAAATCTACAAGTAGACATGATTGGTTAATTGCACTCGATGACCTTTGATCTGGCTTGATTGCACAGTGAACAAGCTACTGTTACCATAAGAGCCGCAGAGGAAATAAATCTGAAACTTCAAAATTTCTCAAGTTTTTACATAGCCTGTAACTTTTGCATACAAGGAGTCATCATATACTTAATTGGTTAATTGTTGATTAATCACTAGCCATCAGCATCAGATTCTCAGCAACGCTAAGGTTCTTTGATAGTTTTAACTTTTACATTATAGCCGGAAGCAAGACGTCTGTACTTTTAGAGGGCTAAAAAATAATCAACAGGAAAAATTTCTCTCTTATTTTTCCCTATTTTTTCTCCTTTTGTGTAATTTGAACTTAAGACCTCCTATATGAAAGAACTTTAAGTGAGGAGTTTGTACAATTTAGATTATTCCTCGTTGTCATGATCCTTACTTTATAGTTATGAGAAGTCAAAGTCTATTTACGTAGCGATTGTTTTATTTTATCGCAACTATACCTCAATAAAAATTACAACAAGACTCAATACTTATAATACCATATGTATGTACATAAAATACCACCACCTATAATAAATAAGTTTTGCCTTTATTTTAATATAAAAATATTATCACTGATTACAATGACTAGCATGCTTCCATAAAAACCATACAAGGATCCCATACATTCAATACCAAGTCTATGTAATAAAAACTACTCATAATAGATAAGTGTCACACCTTCACCTTAAAATGAGAATAGCATCACTTTTGATATTAAGAGATTATGCCTCAATACAAACTATACCAAATGTGATTACATTTCATACAAAAAAACAATTTTAAAATTTTTCAAGACACATTAAGACTAAGTAACAACTATAAAATGTGGGTTTTCTATAATCAAATTAAAACAATACAAGGCTTCAGTATGAAGGACACATATTGCTACACACTTGGGCAGTATACTGTGTCCATCCAAGGTTTTTTTAACATGAATAATTGTACAAAAATGTAGTTAACCATGTTATTATTTAAATTTTTAAAGTGATTGTATAAAATAAATAGATGGATACATAAGCGAGAATTAATTTGTCTATTAAAGGATTTAGGCAACACTGTTAACTACATGGTTGTGTGTTCAGCCATGTTCTTAGTATAAAATTTGAAGGAATAAATATTAAATAACAAATATTGGCGCACTCATTTATGCAAAATTGTGCTTTTTATAGTTTTGTTACACACAATTATCTACAAACTTGTGTTGTTAAATGTGTTTTTGTTACCTTTTATGACTGAATAATATATGAAGGACATAAATTATTACATAATTATGTTCCAAATCATGTAAAATTAACTTTTGGTAACTTTATTATAAATATAACCATATATCTAATTATGTTATTGTTTGAATTGTTTAATACACTAGTTCAAAAGACATAGTTAATGCATATCCATTTACCAAATTGTGCCTATTATAGTAACTCATAATTTTAAGGGTAATAAAGTAAGTAAAATATTTTTTTTTAAGCTTCCTTGAGAAGCTTAAAAAAAGCTCCTCCCAACTAGTGCCATAACTAGTTTTAAAAATGAGATTATATTAGGGAAAGCATGAAATTTCCTTTGTCAAAATCTTCCTTGAGACATTATGCAAATTGTTCTTAGCATCTTATTCTTTCAGTTGTCATTGTTAAATAGGGTCCCAAATTAAGCAACCTTAATTCTCTCATTATTGTTGTTATTTGTCACATGTTAGTTGATAAATAGAAAGGTCGTTATAATGTCAATATACTCTTATTTAAAAAAGTAAAGTAGATATGGTAAGTGGACACTTTCACTCCCGTCTACCTAATTATGTTCATGGTCATTTATATATGTATATGTTATTATTGTTGTAGTACCTATGTTTACTTGTGCATTTAAACTTGTATTATGAAAAACTGTGAGATTATTGAAAATGACTAAGTTGGTGAAGTATAGAGATGGTCATAATATGGTCTTATCATTTTATGGTTTCCATGGTGTTGGGGTTCATATCCATTACGTGTAGCATATTATAGTAGACATTAGTTTGTTGTAATGGATATGTTATATGATGGCTGAGATTGACATTAATATTTTGATTGTCAGAGTATATAAAAGAAGGATAAAGTTGTAAATAGATCTCCCTCTCCTCTATAGGAAGGAAAGAAGAAAGTCAAGAACGTGAAAAAAAAAAGATAATAAGCTACCAATTTAATTAAAAATAAATAGTATATAAATTTAATTTGATATAAAACTTAAAAATATAGGTTAGGATTGAAGTTCTTGCCATAGGGACAAGTAAGCAAAGTGTAGAAATGGATAACATCATCTAAAATTTTCATCGAGTAAAACTATATTTTGTTATGTATTCTTTTGACTAATGTAATTTGAGTATTTGTAGAGTTGTCAAATGCAACACTATTATGAAAGGTGTTTGAATTGATATAGACCCTTAGTCCAAAGCAGGAAAAATGAGTCACTGATATAAGATCTAGCAAACTAAGAGAGAATTAAGGTAATAAGGGATACATTCTACTGGTTGAGTACATGTTTTGATCCCAATAGGTCGTCATTAAGAGTAAGGGAGGATCAAGTGGATGAGATTAAAGGTGATACTAGGGCATAAATTATAAGGATACATGTAAAATTATACAAGGCTAAAGTGATGAAGCTTCGAGATGACTACTAAATTGATAATTTATTTATTGTTGCATAGTGTGTATTTGATAAAATGGGGGATGCACAGACAAAATGGTATTTATGAAAAAACTCCAATATTATATGTGATAGGTGTTTTTTGTGTCCAACGCTAATAATGGTATAAACATATGCTTCTACTTATTGTTATCAATATTGATAATTATGAGCAGCTTGTTCAGGGATATTTTAATGGTAAACCACAATGAAACATGCCTTTAAACACTACCCTTCTTCTATATTATACTAAAAAAGTTATTCTAAATGAAAATAAATTTCTTTAAAATGAGTATTTTATATCATCATCAATAATTCCCATTTTACAAGCAACAACATCTTATGTAATATCTAAAGGAACTAATCTATATGTAGAAATTATATATCTTAAATGTGAGAGTTCATTCATAATATCTAAGTTTTATACAAGTTGCATACAAAGATCACCTAACTATTTTAATAGATTGAGGATGCGTGGTTCTCATTCAGACAGGATTGGTATAACAAGTCTTCTAATTTTCTAAGGTTGTTTCCAGTTTCCAATTGAAAAGATGAAATAAAAGAATTATTTAATGTTTTGATATATGAGATTTAGAAGATCAAAAGAAAAAATTAGAAGTGCATTAATGATACTTATGAACTTTTTTTTTTCATCGATTAAAAGATACTCCCTCCGATTCATAACAAGTATCGTTTTAGAGGAATGCACATTTATTAAGAAAGTTAATGAAATATCCGATATACCTTTATTAATTACATGTTAAAGTGCCTTGAAAATATAATCTGTGTAATTAAAATGTGAGAGAAATTAAAGGGTAATTTTGGAAGTAAAATTATAAATATACATAAAAAGTCACAAATGACACTTATTTTGAATAATTAAAATCCCTCTAAAACGACACTTATTATAAATCAGATGGAGTATATATTTAGGAAATTAGATTATAAAAAACAAAAATTCACTTTTATGAACCGAAAGAAGAAAAGTAGAAACTAGAAATTCAAAGAAAAATAGAAAACAAAAAGGAAATAAATGGAAACAATAATGAGTCTTCCTAAAGAGAAATTTAATATTAATCCCAAAAGATATATAAAAGCCATAACAATAAGTATTTTAGTTTTTACTTTTTAAATATATATATCAAATTACCATTATTTAATACACCACATTACAATTATTAGAATATTAAAAATTATATTACTTCATACTAAATATACTCTTATATTTTACTATTTCTTTGTGCAATAGAAATAAATTATATAACTATACATAAAATAAAATAAATAATAAAAATGAGGATTTTTTAATTTTTTGCCAATAATAAATATTCGAATATGATAATAAAATTATTTATCACTCCAATCAATCTTTGAGGTATTTGGAATGATATTACCCTTCTATTTAATGGGCATTTGTGTACTTTCACATCAATACGACAATATAAGTGAGTGTACGACCCGCCAATTTTAAGGCCAACGATGACACTTACGGTGACTTACCTTAAAAACTGCCAGGTGGCTGCCCCTATGGGGCGTACGTTAGCGTCCTGCCTAAGGTTTACACTATCATATAGTTCTATGCGCGCACTACGCACCTTTCTTCGTTACTATAACTCCGCGTTCACAATTCTTAAAGAGTGTTCTCGAAAGCAAATACAGAAGACAGAGCGAGTCGCGGACTCAGTGATTGAAACTGAAAATGGAAGTTGAGCCGACTCGGATAATGATTGCGGTAAACGAGTCAACGATCAAAGGTTACCCACACCCTTCCATCAGTAGCCGGCGAGCTTTCGTGTGGACTCTCCAGAAAATTGTTCGCTCCAATACCTCCGATTTCAAGCTTCTTTTCGTTCATGTTCAAGTCCCCGACGAAGACGGTTCTTTCTCTCTCTGTGTCCCTCTAGAGCTAAGCAAGTTTGAATCTTCGAAGTTTTTAGGTCTTGGGTCATGAGCTATATTGGTTTTTGCACGATCTTTCTTGTGTTCTGTTACTGGTATTTAAGTCTTTATGCTGTTTGTGTTAATGACTGATTAGTTTAAGTTCTTAAAGATTGTATCTTTAGAGCAATTACCCATTGCAATGGTGGCGTGATAATTTAAACGTAAATGATTTGTGAAAGTGAGCCTAATACAGCCCATTTGATTCATTAGACCACATTAAACTACCTTAGCACTTGTTATCTATTGAGTTTCGTAATTGTCGTCTAAACTGTAACAAAACTGTAGAAGTTAGTTATTTGGACTAGTATTAGATAATCTATATAGATGGAAAGGCATAAAGAATAGTGAAGAGAACTATGTATCTTGCCCACTTCTAGATAAAGTACGTTTTCCCATCTATATAAATGGTGTTCCTTCTTCTCTGAACTTTCAGAAAACACCTTTTATGCATATAACTTTTGCCGGGTAGCAATGCATATATCCTCTTAGTGGAGATGTAATTTTTGTTTTAGGTAGCTTACTTGAGTCAAAGGTTTTTATATCCAAATTACAGTGAGGAGGCAAGTTATATTCTTATTACTTTGGTATTAGCTCTAGTATTTGTTATGCCTCTTGGATAATTAATTGATCCCTTGCCTTCTAATGTAGTGTGATGTTATTGTTTTCCCTCTTCTTAATGTGGTTTAAGCAATGTTACCTGATAACTGGTTCTCGTCCAGGTTTTGATGACATGGATAGCATATATGCATCCCCTGATGATTTTAAAAGTATGAAGTATAGGGAGAGGATAAGAGGCCTTCATCTATTGGAGTACTTTGTTAATCAGTGTCATCAGTTTGGGGTAACTGATATTTCTTGCTGTATACCTACCCTCATGGATCTTTGGAATATTTTTAGTAACTGATATTTCTCATCTCTTGAATTTGTTTTTGGTTGCAAACATAATCTACCAAATGCTTGTAGATTGCTTGTGAATCTTGGATCAAGAAGGGTGATCCAAAGGAAGTAATCTGCTTTGAAGTGAAGCGAGTCCAACCGGATTTTCTAGTTGTTGGAAGCCGTGGTCTTGGCCCTTTTCAGAGGTATATTTTTTTTGTAGGTTTCTTCCATGCTTAAACATCATTTTAGATTGTGAAATGATTTGCCACTGTTTTTTGTACTGATGAACATGTACATGGTTATCATCAATACATACTCATTTAACTGATACATTTCCCTTGCTGATCTTTTTCACAGGGTCTTTGTGGGTACAGTAAGCGAGTTCTGTCAGAAGCACGCAGAGTGCCCTGTGATATCGATCAAACGAGGTGCTGATGAAACCCCCCAGGATCCTGTCGATGATTGATTTTGTTCCAGCCAGTTTGGTTTGGATGGTGTGCTTACTGTTGTAACTTGGTGTTTGGACAAGCATGCCTTGTATAATAAAATAATTACTTGTTTGTTCATGGAAAATGCATAGAAGGGTACATAGAAAGTCCATGTTCAACACTAACATTTGCTCGGAATCACAAGACCTGTATTTCACTCCCTTTCTTTAACATTGTATAGGTTTTAATAATAATATTCCTCGTCAGACTTTCACAAAAATCTGTAGCAGAACAAACACAGAAGGTTCTAACAATGTATTCTTTAAAGCAAGAAAACTAATCTTTTGTTTTTTGATCACCACGACTCCAATCCCTTTCCAGTTCTCTCTCACGCTGTCAATGGTAAAAAACACGCTAAAGAACTATCCATAGGGAGCTGTTCCCCGTCCTTGCAACGAAAGATTAAAACTTTATCCTACAAGATATGTGCCCTCTGTATCATATTGGGAGTTCATGAACCAAAACAAGCTTCAATCCCCTGTTTCACATGAATTCCTTTGTATACTATTACATAAGAACAAAAGTGTCCTACATGCCAATAATAGCTCAAAGGAAAGACTTCTATCCTCTAACCTGCACATCGATTAATAGTACTATAAAGGAATACAAGTATGGTTCTAAACAACATGAGAGTACTATGGAACATCACTGTGAACCTTAAGTCCTTTAAGTGTCAACACATAGTGCTCAACTTCTCCAGAAGTCCTTTAATTTCACCTTGCAATTGAGATTTCAAATCTGGCGGCATTTTCCCATCTGCCGTCCCCAGCATTGCAGTCATCATCCCAAGCTTCTGTCTTACATAACCAAGTTCAGACACAACGCTAGAAGATGATCGTGAGGTAGATAAATCATTAGTGGTGATTGTCGTGTCCTTCGCTGGAAGAATTTGGTTTGGCTTTGATATCTCTTTGAGTTCACGAGTCTTGGTCTCCGCTGAGAGATAGCGAAGTCGGAAAGTTACACTAGCTGCTCCAAAGGGACTGACAAGTTGAGATTGGTTGAAAGCCTCTTCCGCATCAGAACTTCTAAGAAATACAATCCTAGCACAGTAGTTATTGTAGAACATTTCTGTTTCCTCATGACTTAAATCTCCATATTTCTGGTATATACTAACAAGATCAGTTTTCTTTGGCAATGAAGATCCAGGGCCAAATGTCACAAAAAGGGCAGCTGCTGGAGCTTTCTTGTCTGGTTCTTTGCTAGGTGGTGTTGTTTCCGGGGGATGGGCAGCTTGCTGCTTGTTAGGTTTCATTTCACCCTTTCTGATCTTTGACCTTTGAGAACTTTTATCAGGTGAAATGACATCAGCCCGAGTTTCCTCCAAGTTTAACGGGTCAACTTGAGATTCTTGAGACTTTCTCTTTCTCCCTGTTTGATGCTTGTTATGGAGTCTGTAACTGGACTCGTTGCAAGATATTGAATTTCTAAATGCAGAAAGAAATTCCCCAACCACTTCAAGGGAATTGTTTTCCTTCAAATTCAGAGGATTGCATGCAGCATACTGCACTTGAGAAAGCACTGCATTTGCAGGAACATTAACTTTCTTTGGATCAATAATACTCTGACCATGTTTTGTGGTTTGAGGATCATTCCCAGCATGAAGTTCCTGAAAGGGCTCATTTTGGTAGACCTTAGGATCTTGCAGAAGATGAGAGGGTTTCAGAAATTGACCAGTAGCTTTATTCATTATATCACCAGTCTGAATTTCAATTGAAGCCTTCTGAGATTCCACTTCAAGCTCCTTCTTTCTGTGCGCTGCCTTAAGGTCTGTGTAGGGAGGGGACAAGTATTTACTCCTCTTTCTCTCTCTTGGTGAAGAGCATTGCTCAATATACTCTTGTCCATCATCATGATCAATTCGAATGCTTCCAGCACCATTCTTGCTTCCTGCAGATTTCATTTCTTCCTTCTGGTCTTGCCCGCTAACATTTTCAACGGTGGAATCTTTTTTCTTCTTTCCCGTTGTCAAGGGTGTCTTCCCAACTTCCTTCATAACCACATTGGCACCAGTTTCAGGACTAGAAACTTTGGTATCTGATGGTACAGGAGGTGTAGAAAGTATTGTTTCTTTCCTCCTCGGTTTGGATGTCAAATTGTTGCTTCCTTCAATATCAGCTTCAGCACCAACTTTTATTTTCTTCCTTCCAAGGGAATATGCAGATTTGTCCAATTCTTTTCTTCCTTTAGCCGCATCCCCCACATTTATTTTGTCCTCTTCAGCAGCTTCATTACTGCCTTTCCTTTTCTTCCTCCCAGAGGAAGATGCAGACACATTCAAAATTTCCCCACCACCCATTTTGCCAGGAGTACTTTGCTCTCCATGATTTAATTCCCCTCTCACAATTCTAGGTCTACCTCGGCCTCTCTTCTTCGTTGTCTCAGCTAATGCTGTTAACTTGATAGACTCACACTCCTCTTCAGCCTCATCATCTTTCTTACTTTCAGCACCAGCATCTACATGGCCTCCCAGGATTTCAGCTATGCTTTTCTGTTTCCTTCTTTGATGCTGATCATCCCCTGAACCCCCTCGTGACTTCGGCAACAAGCTCTGATCTGTTTGACCATCTTTATGACCTCTATGTGGAGAAAGCCAGTCTTCTTCAATTGGTCCCCTAGTATTGGCTTCCACTGCACCACTAGCATCACCCAGACAA
This sequence comes from Erythroxylum acuminatum, assembly GCA_026284645.1. Taxonomy (NCBI): domain Eukaryota; kingdom Viridiplantae; phylum Streptophyta; class Magnoliopsida; order Malpighiales; family Erythroxylaceae; genus Erythroxylum; species Erythroxylum acuminatum. Next base: position 20,979,205 of record JANKOD010000006.1, read on the forward strand.
ACAATCAAGTTGCTTCCATCGTCTTCAAGGCCTGGAATTGGCTGCGGATCTGAAAAAGATGGTAGTTGGTAACCTCGTCTACGGTAAAAAGCTGACAGCCAGCACTTCAATACGGTAAATTTGAGAATATTAGTATCATCAGCAACCTGTGCAAAACCTTTCAACACAGCAAGCAGTTCTGATGGTTCAAACAACACAGCAGAAAATCTTTCAACCCCACCTTCAGGAACAAGAAGCCCTTCCTTAATACCCGCATTGACAGCCAGTGATCTACCAACTCCAATGAAATTTTCCTTCGGTGCACAGGAGCAGGTAATGTTAAAGTCCAAAAGCCTGCCAACTTCTTCCACTGCCTTCTCCACTGCAATGCCAAAGTTCCTTGAGGTATTCTGCTTTGACATCTCCACAAAATTCTCGTAAAAAGGCTTCAATTGAGATGGATGGCACCATGCAAATGTATGATCTCCAAAGTAAGCCACAAGAATTCTATCTCCTTGTTTAATTTTCTTGGCATAATCAGACGCATCAACAGGATCATAAACCCGACCAGGCCACCATGGATGACTTTTAACCTTACCCCATACAAAATCACCCTTAGCAAACTCATGC
>JANKOD010000006.1:20988242-20999643 GCA_026284645.1 Erythroxylum acuminatum
AAACTCTATAGTCATTATCATCATCACACCCAATCCGAAGTCCCGTAGTGAAGCGGGGTCTGGGGAGGTCTGATAGCACGCAGCCTTATCCCTACATAGTAGAGAGGTTGTTTCCAGTAGACCCACATGCAGATGTGACAGGAAAATAGTGATGCAGGTGAAAAAAACACAAATAAATAAATAATAAAATATAAAATATAACTCGACTTTTAAAAATAAAATATATTTGAAAACCAAAACATAACAAAATATATTAACTCTTTATTTGTAGAAAAGCACCAATACCCAGATGATAAGAGAGCAATAAAGCATCAAAGAACTCGACTTTCACTCAACATATAGAAACACCAAACGTCTAACACCATAAGATCATTAAGCATAAAAATGCAATCTTGACATAAACCCAACAATATCAGATGCAACGAGATCAACATAATCAAACCCAGAAAGCATTAAACACTAAATCAAAGAAAGAAGCTAACATCAAAAACAAAAAAACCATAAAGAATAGAAATTTCAAAAAACCCAACAAAACCCGGAAAACACCAAAGCAGAAGAGAATGATTAATCAAGAACCTTACCTGAAAAAAGGAGGCTGCAGGGAAAAGGAAGAGAGAGTGTGAACATCAAGAAAGAGGAAGAACAACGTTTACATGTCTCTTATTCAATCCTAAAAAAACAACCACCTGCTTACATACCTCGTCGAAGAAGAGGGCATAACCTTCAAATGAAAATGGGGGCGAGAGGATTGGTAGAGAACCGGTGCTCCTTCATCCTCATCATCATTAGCAACTTATCGTTGTATTTGATGCTTGCTGCTTGGATGAAATATGACCACCAAACTAACCAATAAGACTTGTTAAACCAAACACACCCCTCAGATGCAAAAAAGATTAAGTCTTATCGCACTGAGAGATTGTCCAAATGCTTAACGGCCACCATTTAGACAATCCCGAGCAAAGTACCCAAAACCACCGCAGTTAAGTTTGTAAATGTAGCTAAATTACCTTAAATCTTGATTGTACAGTAACAACCTGTATGAGTGCATAACCGGCAAGCTCAACTTTGCCAACTTGACCAATGAATGCCTGTGTCACCACTAACATACTGAATTGACTCATTCTGCCTAACATTACAACATATAAACACTAAATACTTTAAACCCATAGCGTAGCTTTTCCTCGCGAATAGAACAACCACTCAAACAAATACACAGGAAATCCTCAACAGTTTTCCTCTTTTAGTTCCTACCTCCCCAAAAATCCCACTACTTTCCCCAATATGAATAAGCACATAAAAGCAGTTCACACAGCCGAGTAAGACTACACAAACCCAAAAAGCTCCAAACTGTCCTCTAGCAAACACACCCAAATAGCAAATTACCTCATCGCAACTAGCAAGTGTAACCTTCTCCTTCCCGAACACCGAGGTCTCAAAGGTAAACAAATGAAAAACAGAGAAACAGAAAAGAGAACATAAAAGGGCATTGAACCAATCAAACCTTCAAAACCCAGAAGGATACGAACCCTAAAGGATCCAAAAATGAAGATTTCATGATAAAAACAATAATAAAAGAAGAAGATCAACAAAAGATACTATCTAACTGCATAAAACGTTAGAAAACACGACAAAAATATAAACAAGACACATCTGAAAATTGCAAGAGGATCCACCCAAGGAAATCAAAAACAAATATGTCAGCCCTAATCCATAAAGGAGAAACACCATATATATGTAATTATATGCTATATTATACCACTAAAAGCGAGAAAAAAAAAGTTAAGATCTGAAGACAAACTAGGAAAAGGGCACGCCGAAAATTTTAGATCTGACGAGAAACAGTTACCTGAAGTAGCTAGTTCTAAACAACTAAGCAACTAATCACGACAACTAAGAGAAACACCGTAAATCAGCAGAGCCCGTGAAAAGTAAACAATGATCTCGCAGGAATAGAAAACACAATAAATTTAACTACATCCTATGCACCCAAAAAAAATCAACAATCCAAGTTGCAAGAAGCTGAGAAATTAATAAAAATCTAAACTTTATAGTTGCCCAAATCACTTTAAAGTTGCCTAAAAAAACTAGCTAAAAAGGGAAAGAACTTGGAAAACGGCACTTGCTAGCATATGATCAAAGGTCTGAAAATCCTGAAAGTTTTCATCTTTGGTTACCACAACGCAAACACATAATATAAACACTACAAATAAGTTGAAATGAATGTTTCTATATTAAAGGGGAAAAGGACAATAAAGCATAGTATACAACTATTAGATTTTAAACCAGTTTCCAAAAATTCACTTCCAAATTCAACCATATTGGTCTAAACCTATAACGAGCAAGTAAATCAATAACTTTCCAAAAGATTTCTTAAATTGCCTATAAATTTGGGGACAATAAAGCTCAAAATGCAGAGAAGTTGTCCGAGCACCGCCTTCAAATGACTAACTTAGAACACATTCGATGAACAAAGCCCGTAGCAGTGCATCTCACATAATGCTTAAACTTCTAGGGTTTTGTTGTTGTACCTTCAAGGCTAGGTCCCATAGGCTACAGGTGACAAGATTGAAATTTCCTCATTCAACAAAATGAGTTCTTATCCAACAAACTCATCTTCCAACTAATAAGACATGTTTATTCATTAATACCTGTTGGCGACATTGGTATACGGGTTAGAAACAAAATTTTATAAGAAATTTCATTTTATACCAGGTTCAGAGATGCCCTTACTTTCTCGTTTCCCTCTAGATTGATTCATTCCCACAATGCAAATACCATCCCTTTTAGATGACATGTCAATAATCTGATCCACTTCCTTAGAGGAGTTTCTAGGTAATCAAAGAACTGATCAATATGTAATCCAATCAAAAAATTAATCTACTTTTAGGATTCCATTAAAGAAGGGGATGTCTACCTTCAGTTTGAAATCTCCTACATCCCTACCATCATCTCTATAAGCATCTATTCTTCTCTAACCCTCATATAGTAGATAATGATCGAACATATTTGGTTCAAAACAATCTTCTTCTTCTTAATCATCCTTATAGATAGGATATCCATAAAGAGGAACATGTCTGTCAATAGGCTCACCACGAGCCATCTCTACCTTTGATCTTTTATTGCCATTTAGCCTCTTATGTGCATTAATACCAAAAGCATCCAAATGTTCTACAATTTCGTTAAAGTTTTCCTCAAAACATCATAAATTGAGATCCATCTATTACTCTAGATGTTTCCCTAATCATTACCCTAGCCTCCTGGTTATTATCACGAAGACCATTATTGTCGCTACCAGTTGTCATCTCACTTTGATACCAACTAACTCAACATGATGTGAAATTTGAGAGAAAATTATTAGAACAAAATTAAATATCTTTTTAATCTCAACTTACATTGAAAGTTTAAGTCTTTGGATACTTCCATAAACCCTAAAAACATAAATGCTAACAAATTAGACTCCAACAAACTAGAAAATAAAATCATGGAAATAGCAAAAATCTTTGACAATCTAAAATAGCAAGAAAATGGTAAAATTTTGGCCCAAAAATCGACTTACAATATTGAAGTGGTTGTAACTTCATTGAAGTAGATTGAAATTAGAATTTTTCGTATATTATGGACCCGTAACTTAATGCTAGCAAAAAGTTATGACTCGTCAGAATTGACTCATTTTTCAAGAGCAAAAGATTTAAGTTTGTTTGAATTTTTTACGATCCAAACATTATTTTAATTGTTGGAATGCAATTATTTTAACTGACAAGAAAATAAAATTCTTACTTCTTTAAAATAATTATGGTTTTAAATTTTTTAAAGTAACAAACATTAAGAATATTAAGACAAATATGTTTTTATAAATTAATTTTCTTTTTTAAAATCACAACAAAAACTTGAAGGAAAAAAGAAATAAGTACTTTCTTAATTCTCGTTTATAGTGAAGAATTTTTAAGAAAATATGAAGAAAAAGAATTTTTTCAAAGAAAGTTGTTAACATTGTAATGCCACTATTTATAAAGGTAAATTACTCATTTACCCTTTGTAACATAATTTATGATGACAGATAATTGGCTACTCACTTTAGTATCAAGGAGAAACAGAACATAATTTGGATTTGGAGGCACGAGTACTAAAACCAAAGCTTTTGCATTTTTTTTTTTTCGTGTTTAAAGTTCGGTTTATATACAGAGGAGGGAGCAATTACATTAAATCTCCGAGAGGCAGAGATAAACCAAACCAAACCAAACCAAGAGACCCACTTGTAGAAAACGATTGAGGTCTGCCTATTAGGGAAAAAAAAAACAAGAAAAAGTGAAACAGAAATCTGCAAACACATCTCAAGTCATCCAAAAAAAATGAGGAGACTCTACAAACTTAGCACCGCAAAATTGAAAACTTCTCTTCCTCTGCTTTTCTTTTGCAGTGTAAAAACAAAGATCATCTTCTTCGTTCAAATAACTGACAAGAAAGTGAGGAGTGATCAAAGCCAGAGAGCACCAGCCTCCTTAAGAAGAGGCACAAGAGTACCATTGATATGAGAGGCCATGACTCTGTCCATGGCACCAACGAGCTTTCCACCAATGAACACCACAGGAACAGCAGTGGAGCTACCCAGAAGCCTCATCAGTGCTCTCTCTATCTCGTTGCCTCTTGGGTCTTCATCTAGCTCATAAACTGTTGGGTTCACTCCCATTCCACAAAATAGCCTCTTTATGGCATGGCACATGCAACATGTGCTTATGCTAAAGATCACCACAGCATTCTCTGAGGCCAGCCTCTCTATGCGCGCTAATGGCTCTCCGCCAAACCCTCTTGGTTGCACATAAGACCCCCATGAAGACTCTGTTTGGTACATCTTCAAAGCTAAAAGGAATATAGACGTGAGAGAGAGAGAGAGATCGAAGTCGAGTGAATTTATGAAGATGGGGAACTTATTATAAGTAATGCTGGGAAGTGAATGTTCTGCCAAAAACATGGTTGGGCTATGATGCTATTTATAGAGCAGAGGAAGTGAGTGAGTGAGTGAGTGAGTGTGACAATGGGATCATTATTTTACTGTTTGTTTTCGAGCTTGAAGTTGAAATGGGTTGTCTTGTAGTATAACCGACTTCTTGTCTGAAATGTAGTCGTCAGCGACTCAACGCATGCTAATGTGCTATAGAAAGAGAGATTTTTTAGGGTGGTACGTATATATGTATGTATGTAGGCTTTTATTTGTTATTTGTATGCTTTTGGATCTTTGTTAATATCAGAAGATAGTCCAAAATGCATTAATAGCTAAACAGATGTGAAGAGAGCTTTATGTTTTGGATATATGATTATTAAAAGCAAAGCTATTATGAAACAAGGGTGAGAAAGAAGAGAGGGGCGCTGTGGCCTGGTTAGTTAATTGAGCGACCATGTTGTAATGTCTTGTACGGCAGCTTCACTAATCCTTGAAACCGATGAAAGAATGCAGACAGATAGTTGTTTTTAAGAGACATTACGAGCAGGCTTTGTCAGAAAGGAGTTGCTGCTTAGTAGACGGCTGTCTCCTCCTTCTTGTCGGCCCTACACCTACTTCTCTAGAGAAGAATGATCATAACCAAATATTATTAGTGTGCTAATATTCACCAAAGAACGTGACCGACACAAGCTTTTTGACGTGATCTATGACCATCATGCCATTACTTTTCTACATACTAAGGTATAAATTTAATATGAAGGAAATAAACTCATAATACCATTAAACTAACCTAGTTTAATGGTATTGTGAGTTATATACATATGTGTGTGTGTGTTTTTGGACACCATGGTTTGGTTCCCATCAATTAATTAACAAGCAAGACTGTTTGCTCCAACTTAATACAAATATATATAGACTGACAGAGGCGGAATGTTTGAATGGCTTCACATATCATTGAGTGTTACGTGCAATAACTGAGAATCTACTTAAATATTTTACCCTACTATATATTATTCTACATTAAACCTATATATCTCGATTAAGGTATAATACCTTATTTTGATTAACTAGTCGGGAAGAAGACTAATTATTTCTTTACCAACTTAACTGATTCTTAATTTAGATAAGCTAGCGTTTTTATATTTGTAACAAACAGTTAGATGTAAGTTTGCGTCTGGTGAAACAATCACAAGTAATTATAATGAGAAATGAATAGCAACAGTTGTAGGTAGATATTGATAGGAAAGAAAGTGGCTGGACAGCAACAAGCTGGATTTAGCATATGAAGAAATTCTGAGAGTTAACAACTTCACAAGTCTAGTTCTGTTTCAAAGGATTGATTGAAATGCTGTAGCATTTACGTGGGGAGTTCCAGCAACTAGTACTATATGAAATTAAGCTTCAGAGTTTGTCTGACAGTCAAAAAGTAGTCAAAGGGCGAGTGATTGTGATTAAACAAGCTAGGCACTTGTTCACTTGTTGTTGATACCAGAGCAGAAACCCAAATGAAAAAGAACCCACTTTCGGGTCAAAGGGCAAGAACAAGTTAAAGACTCTGGTCAGTTTGCTCTGGAAACAGAAAAAGCAAGCCAAGGGGAGAGACTAGAGAGTCCTTTTCTTTTTTGCTTTTCTTGGCTTGCAAAAGACGAGCGTGATCATAAGTACAGTCTTCTAATTGCAGGGATCGATGTATACATATATTGCTGTACTGTACACAATTGACTTTATAGATATACTTATTTTCATCTTTCAGAGTGTCTTCTGCACTTATAGTGGAGCAAGCTGATGAAATGGAAGACACCGCATGACGTAAGCATTGCAACACTCTCTGTGTTTAATTGCATCACTCCGTGTCCGTGGCCTGGAAATGAATATCTAGATATATACGTGTATAAAGTTAGTTTCCAGGCTTTCATATACGACAGTAATTACATGTATCCGTTAACGATAGAAATTTGAACAACCACAAGATGATTTATCCTCACTCACATGTTAGACTTAAGTGTAGTAAGTATTAAATTTAATTAGTAGATGTAAAAAAGTTGCAAAAAAGAAAGAAAATGGGATTAGTGGGTAATTAACATTAAGCAAAGCATGTGATAAAGTGTAAAGAAAATGAGGAAGGCAGCATGAGCATGCATGAGTTGATGCTGACTATAGCGTTGGGAATTTAAAAGGGCAAGGAAGAAGCATGTCGGCATGCACAAAAAGCCTGTGACACCGTACGTCTAGTGGAATGTTAATATTATGAAATCGTATGCCAAATTAAATGCATTTTTTGATTTTTTTAGTTGTGTAATTATATATTTTGGTTTGGTTAAACCGAACGTATTGGTTTTACTTTTACAAGTAAGGTGACTGCGTGCAGAAGATAAGCCATTTTTTACTTCTAAATGGCAGACCAGACCAGACCAGACCAGACCATTTGGTGTCTGTCAAGTAATAATCTAATCCCAACATCTATCGGTAATCGAATTATGATTAATTGTCCCCCGCCACCATCATCGTCTATTTGGAGTGTGCTTCCTGTGTTTAACGCTAGCTGCCTGTAATCTATATCTGATGTATTCTTAATTTCTACGCTTTATTAGGCAACCACTACTTTATTAATACTGCATATATATTCGATCTTTTTATTTCTTAAATACCCTTTTAATTTAAAATTTTCAGTTGATATATACATACATTGATATTTTCTTTGAGTATTATTTTAACTTTAAATACAGTTTAATCTTTCAACAACAGTTTAAACCAAAAATCTAAAATCTAAACAAATTCCTTAATTAGTTATATAAGTGTAACTTCAACAAAAGATAAACATATGTTATAGTTAAGCATATAAAAGAAAATTGTGAAACAAAGTAATATATATATATAGAAGAAAAGGAATCAATATTTATATAAACTTTGAAGAAAAAGAATCAATATTTCAGATTTATTACTTAATTTAAAAAAAATCACATCTGTACAAAAAGAGATTGAATTTGACCACACCCAAACATATTTAGAAAGAGAATTTGGCGAAAAAACCGTAAAACATCAATAAAAGAAATAATAAAACTCACAAAAATAGAGTTTTGAAATGCTAAAAGCCTAAATTACAAAAACATAAACTTAAAGGATTTTAAATCAATAAATCCACTGCGTCTTTAGCGAGAGTCACATAAAATAAGAGGAATAATTTAAAAAGAAGGTTGAATAAAAAATAACATTACATTTATAAGTGTTGTCAAAAAAAAACATTACATTTATAAGTAAAAGAGTAATCGAATTTTTTTAAAAAAAATAGTACATAAGACAACAAAAATTTTAAAAATAACAAAATTCATAAAAAAAAGTTTAAGATACAATCGAAAAAGATAAATAAATGATTAATCAAAAGTAAACTTATTAATGTTTCATTGGATTTAAACTTTATATAGCTAGTTTATTTAATTACTTAGACAATAACAACAATAATAACTCAGTGAAAAACCTCTGAGGGAGATCTAATAGTACGCAAATTTATCCCTAACTTAATAGAAAGACTATTTTCGATAGACTCACGTGAATATATATATGGATATAAATATTAAAATAATAAATAAAAATTATTAAAAATAAAAATAAAAATAGACATAAAAGATGACGATGATGATGATGATAACAAAATAATAAATATTTAAAATAAGTAATAAAATAAATAATAGAATAAAAATATAACAAGTTAAAGAGATAAAATAAGTAAATAAATACACACACAAGAAAGAAAACAAATAAATAAATAAATCAAACAAGTCATTACGAGAAAATATTTAAGCTATTTAAGCTAAATAACTAAGAAAGAAGTACTATAAATTAAATGTTTAGGCTAAATGCAAGACATAAGACTCGAAAAAAAATATTTAAAAGACCTATAAGAATGACAAAAATCACCCTATTTCATCTACATGAGATCATTTTCTCTATCTTTATTAGTTTCTAATCGTTGGTATAATTTCTCATAAGCTCTTATCTTAGCTTATGAGATTATCTTCTTTTCCTCTTTCTTTATCAGTTTATAACTTTTTTTATTAATTATTCTCTCTACCTTATTCAATAAAGCTTTTCTTGTACATCTTTATTCAACCACCAAGACTCCACATTACTACCCCTAGCTAGACCGTTAAAAGCACCCCAAACTTCTTTAGTTATATTCCTTAAAATAGTTATTACTGTCTCCAATATCTGTTTAGCATCTCCTTCCAATTTCTATTCTTATTCATATATTACTTTATCTTTAAAATTGTTCCACCGTACTCTCTTTCAAATTTCACCGTGTAACTTTGGTACACTTTTTAGGTTTTTTTTTCTTTCTCCAACCCTTAAGATATTTAGTAAAATAAAAAAACAAGATTAAATCTCGTAGACAAAAGACATAACATAGTATATTATAGAATTTTCTTTGAGATATGGTTAATTACAAAGAAACACTGTCAAAAGTTCTCTCTCGAAACAAAACTTTCACTAGACGTACCTTAGTTCACTGTATATTTGTTTAAGCTTATGAAAAAGGAGCTTATATGTTCAAGTTAATAACAATAAAATATTATAAAAAGATATCTTATGGTATAATTACACCACATTTAATATATACATTCCTTTATAGTGTTTGATTGGGAAAATATAAATTAAATATACTTTTACAATAAGTTGAAAAATTGAATCATTTGATTTATTTCTTAAAAGTATTATTTTTCACGCTTAAATGTCAAATTTAGTATGAAAATTGTAAGTAAATATAATTTTAATAAATTAAAATATGTTTTGTTATATCAAACTAAAGCATTAGATTTTATACAAGAAGACACGCCACGGTAAGAAAGGAGAAATTCATACACATAAGTTAGGGCGATACCTTATTATTCCAAACCATTGTTATTTTAAGTAGAGTTTATTTTTTAATTAGTTAAAGCATGAACTTGTATAGCTAAGTGAATTCATCCCAATTAATGTACAAATATTTAAATTCAACAACATAAAGGCATTTCACTCACCAATAAATATTTAAAGGGTATTTTATAAGAATGTTTACAAGGGCTCCCCGATTTGTTTGTTTTGATACATGTTATTTCCTTCATCAGTGCATGCATGCTGTGTTTCTGTTAATTTTGTTTGGAAATTTTATCGTTTGCTTCTTTGTGGTAATATGCTAGATTATTGTATGTTGAAATGAATTCCGTTGTACCAAGAAAAGAATAGAGCATACCAACGTCGAGATTTTTGGTGTTTCGGGAGCTTTTGTCTCACCTCGTGTTTCGTTATAGTCATAGACTACTCACCAAGGGATGTCTGTGTCTCTTAATTCTTCTTTCTTTTGCTAATATGTCTCTTGCTCTTTTTACTCATATGTATGTAAGATGTACATCTCAAAGTATGTATTAAGTAAAAGAGACATTAGTGAGATAACTAAGTTATCAATAAATTTCGCAGACTGTCCAAAAATTAAAATTTTCGCACAATTAAGTCAACAAACACGAAAGCAGAATACCAAAGATACCGATGTTTGGTAACGCAGTTCGGCACACCTTGCCTATATCTGCGGGGCCCTCACCCAGATTAAATACTTTCACTGTAGTTCTCAAAAATTACAACAAATTGATCTACCCCCCAAAAGACCCAATCTATGTAACCGACCCACAACCTAACTACCCGTGAAAGATTTTCACGCCCGATAACATGACCGACTCGTGTTAACCTCGTTAGAGGATTTTACAAACTCTTCCTACTTAAAAACAAAGATAAATATAATCAAGACATCAACTATTCCAATTCTGAAATTAGACACCAATAATCCAAGCAGCACTACCCAAAAGTTCTTCGAACATCAATCAATTGATATAGAATATCTAGCAACAACGTCAACTGCAAATCACGATTACACTACTAGCTAATGATCAAACCAAGGTCATGTATTGCTGCACTCAATGAAGCCTCACAATAGACCACACCAACAAGAAATCAGAGACGTCAACTATGCAGCTGCTACCAAGCACAATCACACACGATTTCTCACTTGAACGACACATTAGAGTCTGCGCAGCACACCCCAAGGAAAACCTACGTCCACTGCCACTTCAGCCAAGATCCAATCCACAAAATCCCTTTTATCACGTCACTTGTTTAAAAGTTGCCTTTGATAAATCCTTTTCAAAAAGAGATAATGTTAGATAAGTACTCAATATCCAAAAGATATGTTAATTAGGAATTTACTTCCAATTCTAATCCACATTCCAATTTAGGCACATCAACAAAGGTTATTAGGAAAATTCCATGTCCAATTAAAATGCCAAATATAAAAATGAAAATAGGATATATTGAAAATAAATCCTAACAATCTCCCCCTTTTTTGGCATTCTTGTCTCAATGTTACCCCCAGAATTTTTTTTTATGATTTAAGCATGATTAGCTTAATTAAGTAAATTACGTTAGCATTAATTAAGT
>JANKOD010000006.1:21001666-21012121 GCA_026284645.1 Erythroxylum acuminatum
AATTCATAATTAAAATTAGATAAATTAAAACTCCTTTTAATTTATCTTTAATTCTCCAATTAAACAATTTATAATCAAGATTGACGTCTAACAACGCATCATGTAGGAATGTCAAAGTGGTTTTGACTAACCTTTCCGTGCGTAATTTTTTGTATAATTAAATCCTTTCATCATACAATGTTTTGATTAGACATATAGTATGAAATTAATGTCTACTTTATTTTGAGTCTAATCATATTAGTTCTCTACCATTAGCTATCGATTCAATTAATGACATTTGTAAACTATTTACATAACATCATTTCACCTTGGCCAAGGATGTTGGACCCCAAAATTTTTTATTTTTATTTGTTTATTTATTTTGCTTTATTTTATTTTCTTAGAATATAGTCTATGACCTTTCTAGCATAAGGAGAATTTAGAAGTATTAAATGTAGAAATTTAGAGTATAGTATGGTGTAAGTTAAATTGAAGAAGTAAGAATGCCTAAGGGGCAATCTTTCTTAGGCATTCTTGGTAGATCACTTAAGTCTAAAAGTTTTAAAGAATAAGTGGAAGGGCAAAAGGGTCTTCTTACAATAATTAAGAGTATTAATTAGAAGAAGAAAATTGTTGGCTTGCTAAGAAGAGAAGTAACGTGGGTGTGAGGAGAAAAGAAGAAGAGGAGAAAATCAAGCTAAGGTTTTGGAGCTCTTTAAGACTTTGAAGCTAAAACAAGTAAGTATAATCTTTACCTCTTCTTCATGATTAGATGAAGTATATTTAGTGATAGCTAGAAGTGAAAGACAATGTTGAATGTGGGTAAGAAGTTATTGATGAATGGTTAAATGCATATATCGTAACTTCTAATATTATTATAAAATTGCTTATTGTTATTAATTTTCTCGTTTTTATTATTAAATTTAGTATTCTTATTAATATAATGATTCTTAGAATCTTTAATTATTATTATTATTATTTTCTGACTTTAGTTTATAAACTTATTGTTAAAAATCTTATATATATTTTTATTATATTTGTTTATTAATATTAGTGTTATTCTTATTTTTATTATATTTATTTATTAATATAGCTAGTCTCGCGAGGGCGAGGACTGGCACACATGGTCAACCTCGCGAGAGCGAGCCGTCGCCCTCTCCCTCGCGAGCCGCCCCATTAGGATAGTTCACTTTTATTTATTTATATTAATTAAGTAAATTTGCGTCTTGATATTTTTTAATTTATAGATGATAATTATTTTATTTATGTGATTATTATCATTAGGTTTGTAGTTGAGTATATTACTTATGATTAATAAATGTATTATTTGAAATAAAAATGCTTATTATTTTTCGTAACAATATTCAATTCGATGCACCATAATAGGAAAAGCTCTTTCTTAGAGTATTTTGTACTTTGTCATTTCCCGAAAACGACACCACACATGAATTTATGTAACAGCTTCAGTTCTGCATTAATAATTTGTGCATTGGATGCAATGTGTGGATCATACTCATCCAAGCCTGTTAAATATTTCCAATACGAACTTATGGTGAAAGACCGATGCCCATCATCAATATCATGTTTTGGAATCCAAAAAATAAATCGTAACATATTCTTATCCATAAAACAAGCCTGTCCTCGTAATCTAAACCAGAATTCTTTCGGTTTGCTTAAGACAAATCTAAAAGATGTGAAAAACTCAAGTGTCAGGTCACAGTAAACAGAGTAATTAATTCGCACAAAATGTTTCTATTTATCTCTCCGACATAATGTCATAAATATGTCTAATAATTGCAGCTTTTCTTCTCACATATCACCAAAGTTTGAACTTTACAGGTAGACACATAAACAAGTCTGCCTACCTCTTAACCAATAAGTTCGTCTGAACCGTAATCAACAATTCGCAACACATGATTCTTGCTTGGAGAGATAAGCAATCAATAATCTTATATTAATTTAAATCTACATCCCGACGGGACAGTACAGTTAGTTGATTCACAGCCAAGAGTTAACCATGCAAATTACAAACAAATAGTATGTGCAAGTCTAATAGCTGGGTATATTAGACAGAATAACTAAAACTTCGCTACAAAATGAAAAATGTGCTACATTAGCTTTTAACTATCTCCTTTGTTCCCTTGGCAAAACTCCTCTGCAAGCAGCTCCAGCTGCAGATACTATACCCGGGAAATTGGGACCATCTGGGATGGTTGTTGGCTATACAAATTCCCCTCCGATCCCTGGTAATTTTGATAGGAACTAGTTGATGGCAATGGAACAGGTGCAATACCTGTCATTTGAGTCCCAACTGCAGGGTACGATGGCAAAGGAGGTGGCTGCTGCTGTGACATACTATAGCTGTATTGAACACCATTCATTGATCCTGCAGTGCTCTGCATATACTGGGGCATTGAATAAGCTGCAATTGGTGGCAATGGTGGCTGTGGTGAAGGAGATGATGGCATTGGAGGAGGTTCCTTTGGTGTTGATAGCTGTCCAGACGTAACATTATGCTGAAAACCATGAAGTTGATGTTGAGGTGGATTTTGTGTTGGTATGTAAGGCTGGTCAATCTCAACCTTCACCCTCTTTTCAGAAGGATAATCATCAGAGGATTCTTTCATCTGATTACCAATGACTCCTTCAGATGCCAGGGAGGAGAGAACATAAGAAAGCATCTGGACCGATGATGTTGATGCAGTTAGCTTTTCTGCAACTGCAGCAGCAGCGGACTTCCGGGTGTCTTCCTCAACATGCTCAACCTTTTCAGGGAAAGAAATCTGCCGTGTGTACATTGCTGGAACTGATTGTTGCCTGTCTCCCAAAATGAAGCCTTGAGATGCAATAGAAGTATTTGCTTCCTTTGGACTTTCCTCAGCTATTAACTGCACATTGTTTGAGTGCAGCAGCTGCCGGCAGAAGATATTAGTCTGTTCTGACTGGGACTGGGCAGCCTGCATAACAACAAATCTGATTTCAAAACGCATGAAAAATTATAAGCAGTTACCCATACTTTCATGAGAATTTCTCTTGAAATTGTAAGCACCGTTTGTACTGCAGTTTCACACGTATAGAGCGAGTACAGGACAAAGAGCTGAAGATCTACTTCAAAATGAAAGCATTTACACTCGCACACAGCCAACAATAAAATACTTGAAACAAAATCCAAAAAGGAAAACAGAAAAAAATTACAGAAATATGAAACTAATAAACCATGAATTTTCAGTGTAAAAATCATTCCAAATTTCCAGTCAACAGAAACTACTTGCAAGCCAATTTTGTACTCTACTCAAATTGTTCCACAGAGAAAAAACTGAACACTAATGTCTCACATCATCTAATTAAAAAAACAGCTTCACAGCATTGCCCATGCCTACTAATTAACAACTTTTTAGCCCTCACAGCTATCAATCTTACATGAATTACATCCTCATAGATATAAGATCATTAATTCATAGATATCTTAAGAATTTAAGGATTAGAGACATCAAGATACAACCTTGGGACAAGAAAAGCACAAGCTGATATGGTTATAAATTTCTTGGTTAATGTTCAAATTGCCAAAAACATTTAAGCAAGTAGACAAAGAAATGACAGGAAAAGAAGGTAAAAGCTGTAGGAATCCTGTCATTGATCAACTTAAGGAAGAACGGACATTACATCAAGCATCAAGCAACTTAAAGAGAATTGCAATAAACATTATTATCCATGCTAGCTGTTTGTGGTTTCAATCTTCAAGTCAAACTATCACATTGTAAAAGTCCATTCCATTGAGCAATACAAAATATTATCAGCCAAGTGAAGCAGAGGATGTACAAATCCAAACCTGAAGTTGATTGCGCACTTGCTCAAGCCTGGTTTCCTGTCAGAAATTTGATCTTGTCAATACCCATCCATATAACTTTGAAGCAATCATAACTCCATAAAACATAAGGAGGACTTCCAACCAACCTGCTCCTGAAGAGCCTCCCTTAGATGAGACACGAGGCTTGCTCTTGATGATTCAATGATTGTCAGTTGTTCAATGCTATCCCTCAAGATTGCTTGCTGCCCCTGCAGCTCTTCAACAAAACCAGTGCCACGGTATTGGGCTGCTCATCAGAAAGTACAGTTACGGGAGACTGGAAAAAAATGCACGGACACATGAAAGAATGGAGAAATTTTCACAAAATTCAAACAAGATAGTCACATCTAGTCAAAAGTAAAATAATATACATGTTGCCATCAGAAAATATACCTGAAAAAGGTTAAACCAGTCATTTATAGCCACCCAATATGTACGTCTTGATCCAAGACATGCATAACAAAAACAACAGCTTTCATTCCAATCTCCGAATTCAGTTCCTTACCAAATATATGACTAAGGGATAAAGATTAGTAGTCCTAATTCTTTAAAGTTTTAACAAGGGGGCCTAATATCATCATTTATTTTGATAGACTCACTAAGGGATAAGGATATGCTAATTCTAATTCTTTAAAAGCTTTAACACCAAAGCTTAATAATACTATTGGTTTGAATACACTACTATGCCTACTAATTTTTTAAAATTTTTGCTAATTGTTCATGGCACGACCTTTATGTAATGAGGCAGCAACAATGTTACATTTTGAGTCCCAAGTTTTTATTTAAGAGATGTAATTACTTTTGTAAACTTTTTTTTTCACAATCCAGTCATAAGTTTTAAATCATTTCATTTTGATCCTTTTTAAAATCTTAATCAATAATCTCTACCTGTTTTCTTTGTTATTCTCAAGGTCCTAAGGAAATTTTTTTAAAAAAATTTACTTAAGACCTATGACCACTTCACAACATTTATCCATATCTGTATAATGTTATTGATTGAGATAATAGATTATAAGAATAAATAAAAAGAGGTTATAGAACAAGACACAGAAGAAAAAATAACAAAACAAATGCATAAATAAAAAGGAAAAATATAAAGGTTATAAATAAAATCAAAAAAATAAAAGGCTAATAGTATAGAAACAGAAAAAATAGGTCATATAAATGATCCAAAATTGTGGCACTGACCAACAAAAACCTATCAATATTATTTGCATTTTATATTAGGATTCAACTGTAAATTTTCACAAGAATTAGAAATTTCAATTTTTATCCCAATTACTAAATCGTTTCAGCAGAAATTCTGAACAGTTGTATATTATTCTACCATTGATCAATACATAGGTACACGTATATATAAAAATAGAGAGGGTTATTCTAGGAACCTAATAATTGTACATAATATCCTAATAATTGTGCATAATATCCTAGCTGATCTGATTTGCTAACTTTTAGGAGTCAATAATATCTGGGAGATATCCAGCTGTATATTTCCCAACACTCTCCCTCAAGCTGGCTTGTATATGTCATCCATAGCCAACTTGGTAACCAGAACATTGAACTGCCTCTTGTGTAATCCCTTTGTGAGAATATCAGCTACCTATTGTGATGTTGGAATATAAGGAACACAAATTAATCCTTCTTCAATCTTCTCCTTGATGAAATGCTTGTCAACCTCAACATGTTTTGTTCTATCATGAAGAACAGGGTTGTGAGCAATTGAAATTGCAGCTTTTTTGTCACAATACGCTTTCATAGGAACTGAAATAGGAATCTGTAGTTCCTCCAGTACCCTTTTAATCCATAAAACTTCACAAATTCCATGTGCCATTGAATGAAACTCAACTTCGGCACTGATTCTTGCAACAAAACTCTGTTTCTTATTCCTCCAAGTTACCACTAACAAATGTGCAATATCCTGAAATTGATCTTCTATCAGTTGCACTCCCTGCCCAATCAACATCAGTATAAACTTCGACTTGAAAGTTGTTCTACTTTCAAAACATTAAACCTTGCCCGGGAGTTCCTTTTAGATATCTTAGTATCCTGTATATAACATATAGATGTTCTTGGCCTGGAGAATGCATAAATTGACTCACTAAGCTCACGGAAAAAGTTATATCAAGTCTAGTATGTAACAGATATATTAATCTCCCACCTAGTTGCTGGTATCTCTCCTTATTAATAACGTTTTCCGGTTCAACTGGTCTAAAATTTATACCAGTCTCAACAAGAGTATCAGCTAACTTGCATCCTAGTAATCCGGTCTCATTCAATAGGTTTAGAATATATTTCCTTTGGTTCACAATATTCCATCCTTTGATCTAGCAAACTCCATTCCGATGAAGTATTTAAGGGGTACGAGATCTTTAATCTCAAATTCTTTCGCTAATCTCTTCTTCAACTCTACTATTTAGGATATATCATCTCCTGTTATGATAATGTCATCTACGTAAACAATAAGAATAGATAGCATACCTTCCTTAGACCGCTTGTAGAACAATGTATGATCAGCTTGACTTTGCCAATAGACGTAGCTCTTCACAGCCCTTCCAAATCTATCAAACCATGCTCTAGGTGACTGTTTTAGGCCATATAATGACTTCTTTAGCTTGCACACCTTATTTCTCCCATAAGTATCCTCAAATCCTTGAGGTAGGCTCATAACGACTTCTTCTAAGTCTCCGTTAAGAAATGCATTTTTACATCCAGTTGATGTAAAGTCCACTCGAAATTTACAGCCAAGGATAGCAATACCCGAATTGTATTTACCTTTGCAACAGGAGCAAATGTCTCTTGGTAGTCAATACCATAGGTCTAAATGAACCCCTGAAGGAAAAATTTTTTATGTTCTAGGAATGTGACATCGATGGAGACAACAATTTTTTGAGTTAAAGAATTGTAACTTATAACCTCGTTGACTAGGAGCATACCCAATAAAAACAGATTTTTCAACTCTTGGATCTAGTTTGGAGTTTCCCTTAGCTGAATTGTGAACATATACAGTACACCCAAAGACCCGAAGAGGAAGAGTAAAGTCTATTTTTAGGAAAGCATTGTTTAAACACACCCAACAGTTTCTTATGTTTGGAAAATATAGTCAACAATATCTCTTAGTTTGTTTTTGCTAAGCAAGAGACTCGTGTGCAGGAGGACAAAATATGCTAGCCCTCTAGTTACACAATCCAAAGAAACTGGACATGGTAATTTTACATCATCCAACTCAAGTAAGAACCAACAAGCCATATAGACCTAGTGAATTACCTTGTCTATATGCTCAAGTGTGTATATGAATAGGAGATGAGAATAACACAAAATCCCTTCCCATTTATATAAACAGAAATATGTAGCTTATTATCACATAACATTGACATAATTACATGATCTATACAGATTAACACATCGGAAGGTCTGATAAATCATATGGAGATGGACATGTATTTCCATAAACAACGAAGCAGGAAAAAGGACATCATGCCTAGTAGCATTCATGAAAGAAGTTTAAAGTTGCAGAACATAAGAAAAATAAAAATAATTTAGAACATGAACACCATGGTTACAAGATAATGCTGAAAGTAGCTAATACCTGAATTAACATCACCGCCAATTTCCTTATCAACTTTCTCAAGACAGCTAACTGCATTCCTGCATTTGCTCAATACTACATCTTCATCAATTTGGCTTCTATAAACAACTTGAAAACCTGAAACTATCTTGTCCACCAAACTTCCAACAGGTTGCTTCTGTGTGGAACAAAAGAAACAAATAATTTGTAGTGGAGCAATATCAACAATGATAACCATGTTGTCAGCACTGAAAATTCACTTGCCTGCTTGATGCCTATATGCTTCCCATTTCTAGTACTATTTTCCAGTTGCTTCCCCAAGAGCTCTTCTTTAAGAATTTGCCCCCTGGAACCAAAAACTTTTCTCTCTTCCCATATGCCAATCTGCATCAATGATGGTTATACATGGAAACATCAGATGTACTACAAACCAATTCTGCAATAACTCATGAACGAGGTCCGTAAAGAAACAGTAAAAGTACGTACATATATCCCCACGCATAAATCATACTACTGTTCCAAACTGGTTACAAATCTCCTATAACTAAAAAGAATGTAAGATCAAGCAAATAATAATGAAAGAAGAGAAGCACAGGCCTGTTGGCTCATAATCATGCCATAAAGCTTGTTTAAAACAAAAAGTGGAACAGGTACAAAATCATGAAATTGCTTCTAACAGCATAAAATGAGTTTAAATCAAAATTCAGAACTTATGGTTACTCAAATTCAAAGCCTCATGCTATGAAGAAATAAAAGCATAGAGTAACCCTTTCTTAATTCTGTAAGTCACCTTATCAAGATTATACCACAATCCAACCAAAATCAACAAATAAACATGAGAGCATACTAATCAAATGTGATACCACTATAAATCTGGCTTTCACAATGAACATGAGGTAATATTCTTTTGGATTATGCAGAGGAAACTAAGAATGCCAAGGAAGTTAATATCAGCTGATTTGGACTGAGGCATATCACCCAATAAAAATCAACATACAAGTATGGATTCATCAGCCCTCACCACATTTAATCCACCATGTGATTACAAAGAACTTTATAAGGCATGCAATTATTACACATTGCATCATATTATCATCCACACTTCAGAGTACCTGATCTCACTACAGGTGTGCCATGAGATAATAATGTCACCATATGATGCATCCAGCTTAGACAAGCAAATAACTAATAACAGCTAAATGTTTGAAAAAAAAAACAGAAGCTAGGGAATCTTCTCTTCTTTATTTAAAAAATTTTAGCTAGTTTTCAGAAAATAAGAATATCTTTTGGACAGTACACCAGTACAGACATAAATTAAAAGGAAAACATGCTAATTGCAAGATTTCTACTTTAATAACCAATATTTCCTACTTATAATAAATAAAAAGCAAAAAGGTGTCACATTAGAAAAAGAAGTAATGAAAAACACACTAAAATCATGAAATCAAGGATTTTCATTGGTTGTACCGAACCTGTCAGGTAAATGTAAAATGAAAGGATATAATGGAAGAAGTAAACATTTAGTACCAATCGCAATGCAGCATTTCTTCCAAACTCATCCCCATTTTCAATGACATCACGAAGTGCATCTGGAAGAACCTTCCAGAATTCCCCAACAAATTCTGAACCTTTTCGACGACTATTCTGCAGAATATCATTTGCCAGATACAGAAAAGCAACCCTTTGCTCACGTGGAGAGCAATGAAATTGTCTGTCCCATGTTTCCACAACATGTTTTGCCTTGTTCATATGGAATATACACCAGTGGGATAAAGCTTAGCATATTAAGGACAGCAATGAATGATACTATCAACAACCAAACATCCAAAGTAGGCATAAAAAATTGGCTAATGTATCTCTACATATATCACCGTCAAAAGAAACCAAGAAAAAACGTTGAGGTCAAAATTTGCTGTGTGTTTTGGCTCCATTTGTCAAAGAAAACCATGTTCCAAGTACCAAGAATAACAATACAATGTTAATGCAACATTCAGAATAAAATCACACAGGAAAACAAATCCCCATATTACTCTGTAACGCTAACTACGATTTAAACCCCATACTTAGACAAGATTCATAGATGCATAAGAAAACAAATATACCAATATCTGCTACATAGAAAAGGATACTCTCAATGCTAGCCTGTGAGCTGTTGAGCTTAGCTAGTTTCTCAACTAAAATTTGGGGATTAAAAGTACTGCCCATTGGTTCTCCTTCACAATCGAAGAGGCTTAAATTGAGGACACCTTCATAAGAGGAAAACAAAGCACCATTAACTATTCGAATTAAGTGAAAACTAAGTTAGTTTTGATTAAATAGAGCCCAGTCAAACTGAAAACCCTTGGCACAAACAAAGGGAACTTCTATGTGGGCAGTAAAATCACACTGAATACCCTAATAATAAAAGAGGAGATAATAAACGTGAATAATAGAGAGAGAGAACCTATATCTGTAGGTATAACTAGAATGCGAGTGAGGTGGGGAACAATCGAACGGCGCAACTCCAACTTCTCATATAGTATGCATATACACTACACATACATATGTATAGAGAACAAGTATTAAATTAATCAATGAACCCTCCGTTTCCTGTTCTGTAAGAGGAACTTATCGCTGCTCTATCTCTCTCACTCTCTTCTCTCAAAGACTCGTACAACATATATAATTACAGGCTGTGTGTGTATGTGAACTATAAAAGAGTTGACAGGAATTCAAGGGCACAGCAAAGCAGAGGCGGTTGTGCTCGCCCGTGCTTGTCACCTTCTCAAAATTACAGACCTATCCCTACCAAGTTCTTACTCTGCTTTTACTAGTGCTGCTTTTGTTTCAATTTTTTTAATTATCATATATCGGCCACTTTGGTAACCAACTGATTGTATTAGTTGTTAACTGATTTTATTAGCTATCAGCTGATAGCTGATTATATCAACAGATTTGATCAACGGATTACATTAGTTGTTTATCATTTGATGTTTGGTAAAATTAGTTATTTAGTATTAGCTGTTTATTTATAAAATAACTTATAAGGACATAATTTTAAAAAAATTATAAGGGTATAAATTTA
>JANKOD010000006.1:21018143-21039209 GCA_026284645.1 Erythroxylum acuminatum
TGCATTGGTTCATTACAGAAGTATGCCTGAGCATATGTCATTGAACATGCATGTTACATGATACATTTATAAAAATGCATATTCAGTTACATGAATAATGTGGTAACATGAAATTCTATTTGATTGCATATAAAGAGCAAGCAGAGCGGCCGCTTCCAAATATTATCGGAACTTCAAGGCAATAAGCGAAAGGGAGCAATTGCAAGTAACCTAAGATGGTCTCACCTTAACTTGTTTTGTTTATTACTGAATTGAATTTGATATTAATGAATGTGTACTGAATTCCATACATGAAAAGTCCAAGGAGTTTTGATGCATGATTAAAACATTGGAAGTGCTACTTGAATGTGAATGAGATTGACTATTTGATTCCTAACGTGAATGTTGAATGCCAGACTAAAAGTCCGATGACAAATTTGAATGAGAAATAATGTGAATGTGACTGAATGAATATGATGATTGAATTTGTAATTGCATTTCATTTCCAATGCATGAAATATAAAAGCAGTTATAACTAATGTCGCTAGTTGAAAAGAGTTTAATGCTCAGACACCTATGGAAAGAGCCTAAGGCTCTACATGTATGATGAGCTCTTTATCCCCAACGGATAAGGGAAGATATGAAAGAGCCTGGTATCTACAATGGATACGGGACAATGAAAAAGGGACACGGTCACAACAACGTAACAAATGAATGTGTCTCATAAACATTGCTTTCACATATGAAATGAATAAAATGAATGATTGCATTGTTGTGAGAACTTTTCTTGAATGAATCTGTGATCAATTATTGATGATTGTGTTCTGCAAAATTGTAATGAAATGATGAATTGTTTGGACTATGTGATTGAAATATGACAATTGTGAACAAAGTGTTTCGTGATATGACTCGATGATAATCAAGTTGATGTGAAGTACATGATAACATGACATGTTGTGTTGTATGACAAGAGTGAACAATCGAGGGTGGTTACTCTACTGAATTCGCAAAACTCACCAAAATTGCAATGTTGAAAATTTCAAGTTTGAGAGAGAGCAACGACTTAGCTGTTAAGACCGCATTTTGGTATAAGTTACGGCTCAAAGGTCGGTCAGCTGGGACTGAAGAATTAGCCTTTGTTTTTAACTTTTGTTAATTCCTCAAGTATGTAGTATGGTTTGTAGACTGAGTTGTAAACTCTTATAGGATGATGTTGTATAAGTGTGGATGATGATAATGCTACATTGTAAATGATGGTTTATGAAATGAAATGAAGAAACTTTTGGATTTTAGATCATGTGCTATTTATGATTTTGCTTGTGATGCCATGCGATAAAGTGAAGGTGATATAGTTAACACGCCAATTCTGTCAGGCATGTGTATGTGTGACCGTATGGCACACATATATGTGTCGGACGGGAGTAGGGTGTTGCATTGTATCTCATAGATCATCTTCTTTCATCTGGCACTTATTATCTCTATTTTCTCCCATTTTGCTCGGCATGTATATGTGTCTCCTATACCTGTCTCGTGGTCACATCTTACCAAGCAATCGAAGGTAAGCTTACACTTACCCCTTCTTTTAGACAAGATCAATAGAAAAATAAAGATTTTAGCATTATTTTGAACAAGATCAATAGCAGAAAATCTTCTTAGAGCATTAAAACTCTTTCTATGGTTGGAAAAGATCAGCTAGTTACTTTTCTTCTAAAATATATCAATGTGTTTTGGGCACCCATATTGCTTTTCCTAGGAAGATCGTTGAGGTAATTGAAAAGATCTGTAGCAGATTTCTTTAGAGTGGGAATGGTGTTTCTTTCAAAAGAGCCAAGATGTAATGAAAGGAGGTTTGTTTGTCTAAAGATAAAGGAGGCTTTGGGATCATTTCCCCCAAGGTAATGAAAATTATCATGCTTTCCAAGAAATTATAGAGACTAATGACAGACAAACAAGCTTTATGGTGTAAATCAATTTATGACTACTACATAAAGAACATAAGTATTTGGAGTTTGGAGCTTAATTTTTCACCTACTTCCACTTTAAGAGCAATTCTGAGAACCAGAAATTCATTGAGGAATGGGTTTGTTTCTTTGATTGAAAATGGGAGATCAACTAGTTTTTGGTTTGAGGAATGGGTTTGTTTCTTTGATTGAAAATGGGAGATCAACTAGTTTTTGGTTTGATAATAGGCTCTCTTGTGGATCTTTACACTTCTTATAAAACATGGATATCCTCATCATGCTATTAATTAGAATCTAAAAATTGTTGAAGCTTTGGTTGATAAACAAATTTTTAGACAAGATCCCATTTCAAGTTCTCTCACTACAGAAATCACGCAAACTTGCTTGATTGATGAAGAGGATAGTGTCATACAGAAGCATACCAGTAATGGGAAATTCACCAACCAATCTTGCAGTAAGACTCTCTAAGGTCATTCAAGCAAGGTACCCTGGACTTAAATTGTCTAGTGCAAACATTTCCATCCTCGAGCTTCTTTCACATTATGGTTTGTTATAAAAGATAAATTGCAAACTGTTGACAAGCCGAAGTGTCTTGACATACCTAATAGGTGTACTATGTTTGAGAGCTAAAGAAAGCAATGATCACCTATTCTTCTAATGTTAGTTTTTTTCTAACATTTGGAGATCTTTACTTCATAAGTGCTACATTCAGCGTGCTCTAGGTGATTGGAATTCCATCAAAGTTTGGTGTACTACCATTAATCATCCTGACAACATAATCAAATGGTGCTTCTGCCTAGTTATGTCTTTTATGTTCAAAGCCACATAGGATGAGAGGAATGCTTTCATTTTTCAGAATAGCTTGTCTTTGCTTAACTACGAGCTTATGGCCTCTGCAAAACTCATCTAAGATCTTTAGTTCATTTATCCTTCAATTGTGAACCCTCAACCACTATATATAGCAAAATTCAATCCATTTGCTTGTTTAATATACATAACAAAACTCAATCCATTTGCATGTTTAATGTCTTTATGTATGACCATACAAATATTCTAAACCTGTAAAGAAAAGGAAGAGGTGTTACTAAAAGAGATAAAAACAATATTTCAAACAGCTTTTGGGTCCTCTATGTATGTAATATAGAAAGAAATGAATTGCATAATTTTACAAGGTACAAAGAGGTTCAAGGAGCAAGTCATTACTAAACTAATTTTATGGATTAAAGAACAACTCTTGATTTAACAAGTCCATAGGTTTTGTAGCAACTTGACAGCTTCAGCTTAAAGTTAACTAGATATCACACAAATCTATAATTTTGTAGCTACTCGATGGCTTCTATGTAGAGCTTACCAGACATCATACAAAAGAGACTTAGGCATAACACAATAATCTCTAAGATCACATTCTTGAAGTCATTCTACTCCCTTGCAACAAATGGATTCTCAAAATTGAACCAAAATGATGAATTAGCTTATATCTATTGTGTCAAAGCCTTACAATGAATAGAATAGGCATGTTCCAATTTTTCCTAGGATCTTATTAAGGATAGCAATTCTTCAATTATTATCATCTTTTAAATTAATTTATTTAATTTTTATAAAATAAAGTTTACCATAACCTTTACTAATTCATTGTTTGTTTTACGAAAAGAATGTCATTTTTTAATAATTTAGGATTTTTTCCTCAGATTTCTTTACTAGGTTTTAGCTCTCTAGATTAATAGCTTTGTCTCCATCTAGAACAATCTTTCAAAACAAGACATAAAGAGATCATTTAAAATAAGTAAAAATATAATAATTTTAGTTTAACATTTGAAAGAAAAATTTTCAATTTCCCTATTATAATTTTATTTATAAATTATTTACTAGTTGACTTTAAATATGTTGATAAGCCATGGAATTAACTTAGCATAAAAATAATATAAACTATTATATGAAGAGAAAAAATAAGTAACCAGAAACTAATTTAGTACTACTTAATTATAATCATTTAATATCTATTATTATTTAATATTTAAGCATAAAGGGAGAGTAAAATATGGAAAGAAATAGGACATTTTATTATTTTCCTTTTACAATTGATGTTTTGATTCTCATAGTCACTATTTAGGCTCTTATTAGTTATGATTTTAACCATTTAACTTTAACATTTAACCTCATCGTCAAACCCTTCCATCTTTTCCTTTTAATAAGTGCAAATTCATGAATGAGAGAAATGAAAGCAAGCAAGCTGTATGATTTCCTTTTCAGGAACTTTGAATATCCTTTTTTTGACAGATCCACATATAACTAAAACTTCTTTAAAAAATTAATATGTTCTCTCGGCAGGAATTCAGGAAACAAAGCAATGGTATGCTAAATTACAAAAACAACATAGATATGCATTATATGCTATTGGCAACAACCACCAACACATCTTTGAATTTGCACCCATGCCAGCTGAAGGACAAAACTTGAATAGCCCCAACTTTACAAATTCATCATCCCAAAAACATAGCCGCAGTTCATTTCATCTAGGATACACTAATGATATGCTTATGTGACTTCGCCAATAGATCCTTTCCTGTTGGCATCCATAGAACGCAAATACAAGCCCATCTGTAAAATCAATGAGAGCCAACACCTTTCCTCCATTAATTATTTCAGTACTCCTCACCAGAATACGTTAAGAGGCAGCAGAAGCTAGCGCATCTTTTGAATCCTCCTTCAGCTAAAAATAACAAAAAGGATTGGGATAAGAGATATTCACTTCATATTGATGGAAGCAAAAATGAAAGCTTCATAAATGTACATTTCAAGCACAAAATAAGTTGCTTTAAAATTTAAAAAAAAAAACTCTAGATATGTTCAGAATAGTGATATTGGCATTGCTTGGAAGCTTTAAATAGTATTCATTGTTCTTATCGACATCATGTTTGTTTGTAAGAAATCCTTACAAGTCGCTAAAAGCAATCATAACTTATGCCATTCCAGACACTTTAGCAGTAGATGAACAAGAAATGATTCATTTTATAGTCTTATTCTGATTCACTATTCCATCTATTTATCTTCAGTCAGCAAAAACTAAAAGTAAGGGAACTGAAACAGGAGAGAGGAAAAGTATGAGAATTACAAAAATGGTTATCCCTAAATGAATTCATATTTTATGAGATATCTTTGTAACAGAAAATAAGCATTGCCAGCGGCATTTTATGGCAAAATTGTTAGAATTGAAGATTACACAACTCGAAAAAGACTTCTGTTGCCCATTAGTTCGATCACATAATATATATTAGTAAGTGGAACTTCTCTTTCATTCGACCTGTATCGAGTGATATGCATTTAAAAGGGTTAACTCACTGACAATTTGACGCCACTTTTTCAATCAATAATGGAGCACAGCTTATGATAACGAACCTCACAATTTAAATCACAGGTCTGAATAAAATTTGGCTAGAACAAATGTAAATGAGCACATTAAGTACGTACCAAATTAAGGTGGTTCACCAAAGCCCCATACAGTAGCCTTTTGAGCTTCTCGCATTGATCTGGCATATGATTTAAATTGACCAATTCCTCAAGTTGGGCCCATAGGCACTCTATTGTTTTATATGGGAACCATACTGCAAATGGTCTTTTCCTATTAATCAAGTCTGACGGTCTCTGCAGACAGTTTAGTATGGCAGAATTCTTAACACGTAACCAGTAAAACATCAGCAATAAAACACATCTTTAAGAACATTTACACTTGATTCAGTTGGAAAATAACGGCAATAATCTGTCAACTGCACAGGTAGAATCTGAACTTCACAAATAATACACGCAAACACAGAAGAATGGAAATACTTTATGGAGAATATAACGATGATTACCTTAAAATTTACAGTAATAATAGGTATTCGTTGTGAACTAATGAAAAAAAAAACATAAGCACTAAAATCTCATCTAACAGCTAGTGACAACTTCCATTTGATATTGAGATTAGATTCAGTCCATAGCAATGGAGCCAAAAAAACGGAAAATCAATTACAGTAGTGTTTATAATCAGAAAACGTTTATGCCACAAGAAAATTGATTAGATTGTATATGCCAAAACTTCCAAGACTTTGGTCATACCCACTATGAGAAATTTCGATTCCAAAATATAGCATAATAATAGCTAACAGTTGCAAGATTGTTTTGACCAGCTTACATACACATAACAAGCATATGTACTACTTGTTAATAATGCAACCTAAGACCTACACAAGCCTCTTGACAAGTCTTCCCCAAATGAGCCAAAGTAAAGCCTTTCAGTGAGTAGCTGAAAACAAATAATCTTACATGCTGACTATTAGAATGTGATCTTCTGAAGAGAACAATATGATAAATGGTTGACGTACCACTGATGCAAATGCTGTTGTGTACTCGAGAAACAGGTTTATAGCTTCTGTATATCGACCATAAACAACATATAGTTGAAATAGTGATGCAGGGTTCGATTCTTTCCCAGTCATCCCCCAAGTTATATCCCTTTGGCAATCCTGTCAACACATGTGAATACAATCTCCCTTAACAACGAACCCAAACTGTGATAAAAGTATATGAAATCAAAGATCTATTTTGGCAAACATCGATAGCAGTGTTTTCAAATAGGCATGCTCAATTTCGATTTTCACAAAGTTCATGATATGTAACATGCAGAAATATATTCAGTTACCATTCAAGGAGAAAACCGATTCTGGCTTTTAGAAGCCTACTAATTTTGTGGGCTGAAGAATCACAAAAGCAATATTTTTGACAGAGTGACAAAGTCGACTAGAGAACAGGTTTTAATTTTGGGACTAATTTATGATTTTTGGCATCCTATTTTACATCAAGAGGTACAGCTAAGGACCTAATGTTTAGATTAAGCTGCACTTCTTGGAAAAGGATTATTGGAAAGAAGCTACTTCTAGGGAAGGACAACTGAAACTATAAACAGGAAGCAGACCAGACATCATGAATTCACTTAAAAATATTCTTGATTCACGTATTGAATTAAGTAAAGTAATTCACTTGTCCAAATGGCCCCTTACACATTTTTTTTAATCAATAATTATAGTTTGGTAATGATATACATCTTTGACCTTTAAACCTTTCTCCTTCTAACAGGCTCAAGTGCCATTCATGAGATCATCCGGTTAGAACTAGGAATAACCCTGTCCAAGTTATTACATTCAAGAGAAATAAATAAGAATTTAAAAATTGGCTGATGTTAAATGTAATTAGTCGTAAATGAAGCATGTTAGCCCCCCGGCACAAGAAGTACCTTGAACATTTGTACCAGCCATAAAGGTAATTCGATCTGAGGATCCGTACGAAGAAGTGTTTCAGCAACAGCAACTGGTAATCCAGCATGAAAAGCTATATATTGTTTCTGTAGTAAAGAGAAAACCTAATTACAATGATAATACATGGGAGTAGGAGGTAAAGCAATCGCATGTTATACTAAAGACCCAATATCTCTTGAGTATGAAGAATGGTTAGAACAAAGTTCTAGTGATTCAGAATACTTTATAACATTAGATGTAGATAGTCTTAAATAGTTAACAAAAAGTTGCAATAAAGAGTTCTCATATAGTTAACTCCCAAATGCCAAAATTCCAATGTCACAAAAGAGAATCTACCAATGCTAGGGCCATGATGCAGGACCAGGCTTAGCTCTAGCCATGAGATTCGGGATATATGGGTGTAATGAGTAGACAAGATATAGATTGTCACATTTGTGTGGGCATCATGGATTGTGCACCAAGAATCTTTTCTGTCATATAGGAAGTGACAAAAAGCTGCTCTTATATTTAAGTTAATTGTTAAAAAACACTTATCATACAATCAGGTCAGCCAGATCGGTCGAAATCAAATATACAGGTTTTCCAAGAATCCAAACTGTTAATCAGACCTCAAATCTTCAAGTCGAACCTCTCAAATTCAAGAATCAACTTTATACACCACAAAATGATGACTGAACAAAATGTTTACAACATGCGACAAGAAAAGTTTCTTTTCAGGCCACCATTCTTGTACCCATTTTGGTTCATTTAGTTCCAAATACAGGTGGTATTTCTTTTTTAAACTAAAAAGAGAAAATAAATGGAGGGAAGTAAATACTGACAAGGTAATGCTCTAGAATTTCCCACTGATTATTTCCCTTAAATAATTGAGATGCAGCAGTTGTATCGGGAGAACGATGAACATTTCCTTCCTTCGATGATGTTAACAAAAGAACATTTGTCCTGGAAAGTTCCTAAAACATCAGTCACCTGGTATATCCTAATGCCTAACAGCAAGTTTACCAAGTTTTAAAAATCAAAAAGTACAGAAGAACCTGAAAAGTACATGGAGGAAGTAACAAGACTATGGCTTACCCAGTACTTGAAGAATCTACAATTTTTGGGCAACATTTGGATGACATTGCAGAGAAAACCCTCTCCAGTTCCCTAAGCAAAAATGAGAAAAATGATTTTTGAACGTTTGCCAAGAAATCATTCCAAATGAAGTAAAAAGCATTGCGCCACTAAAGTGCAGAATCATACCTCTTCAATCCTGAGCCCTTCCAGAATTTTAATATAACTACAAATACCATATCATACAAATTTTGTTGGACTAAGAGATCAATCAAATCCGATGGTGCTTTGTCTGTTCCTGGACATAAAAGAAATGGAGAAAATTAGCAAGAAAACCTAAGACAGTAAGGATAATAATAAAAGAAAAGATTACTTTTCAAACTTTCCTTCAACTATGATGACAAGATGTAGTTTCAAACTCTCCAGAAAAGAAAGCCAAATGCAACCTATTTGTATCAATGAAATGACATTAACTACTAAGACATAAGAGAAGAATCCTCCGCTTCAGTTTTACCAGAAAAGGTCCACTTTACATTTGCTAACGAAAGCAAATATTCTGCTGATGTCAGCACAAACTCATCTTGAAGTCTCTCCATATCAACGTAGTGTTGCACTCTTCGAACCTGATCATCACTGCTTGCTACTGCACCAAAAGTAAACAGCATAATGGTTATGAGAAATAAAGAAATAAAATCCTGAGTTTGCACAGGATTCATCTTATCATATGGCCCTTATCAGAATGATGTAATACAAAAGAACAATCCAACTAATAGAAAACATATCTCATAGATGCAATACTTACACTCTTCTTTTGCTGTTGTTTTAGCTTTCTTAATACGAAAGGAGTCACTATGAGCAGAATTTCCTTCAAGCGGAGGATCAATCCATCCATATGCAGGATGAACTAGATGCAGGGCATTGATAGCAGCAGAAAGTCCATTCAGCCTCTCCTGCAGCACTAATGATGCATACTGGTGATCTTCTAAAATTATTTCAGTTCTTAAACGAGCTGTGTATTGATACATAAAACTTGCAGCACTTCTCCAATTATGTCGGTGCATCTCAAACGCATAGAGCAACTTATATGCACTTGGTTTTGCCAATATTTCTGAGCGATCTGCCTACATTTTTTATGCAGAAAAAAAGCCCACGCCAACATTATGCCAACATACCACAAGTTGACACTACATACACTGAAGAAAATTCTGTTATATGCAAAATACCTTCCAGGCAAGCTCTTGCTCTATCTTCTCCGCTAGACCTATGAAAGGTAACTGACCATCACAAACTACCTGCAACTTATATCAGTGACAGGCTTAAAATGTTGTCGATAAGGATAAACATTCTGTCGCTCAAATAATTGCAACAGACGGCATTACTAATACACAATGAATAAAGTAGAAGTAAATGCCTTTTATTAGGTATGACATTAATAGTTCCAGCAAGGTTTAGGAGCCATTAAATGTTATGAAAAATATAGTATCTGATTATAGTGTCTGATTCAACTTTTCTTTTACTAACATAGATCAACTAAAAAAATGAGAATCAAAGCCCCAACTTTTCAAATATAATGAAAACAGATTTACATTCAGGAACTATCTCATCAAGCTAGGCATTCTAGAGATCCTGATGCAAGCAAATTGCACATAACTATAGAGCAAATTTACAATAACTAGTTAATTTTATTTATTTTTCCTTTATTTAGCTTAACGTATAATTTAGATTATCCAATTTTTGATGACTTATGCTAAAAGACAAAGCAAAGAAGAGAGCAACTTACCAAAGAACACTTGAACACAAATGCTATAAGCATGAATTAACAAATAGAAAATCAATGCCAAAAATGCACAACTTAGCCACAACGTGAGGCACATACCAATTCAAGGAAGTACAGACAAAAAATTTGTCTCACTCTTTCTCAGGGAACAAATCAACCATATAATCTATTATTACTAAAACGTACAGTCAAATTATGTTGCATAGTATTTTTTTTAATCATTCGCATAACAAATAAAGAAAAAAAGTGAATCCAAATAACTAAATAATTCAGAAGATAAAAGTTTGCTTGGTGTAGAACCTTTATTTCCCCACGTTCAAAGAGAACTATTAAGAAACGCCTCAAGCAGATATACTTGCTCTCTTCATCTGGATTTGACAGTATTGCACAGTATGCATTGTACAGGAGATTAAGGTCTAAAGTGAACTTGAAGACATTTGCCCAAAGTCTTCCTTTGACTGTAGTAGCTAATTCATCATCTTTCATGTTGGAAACATCTCTCTCACTAAGAGCTTCGTCAACATACTCAAGTGCAGCAAGTGCAAACTGATAAGCACCTTCACTAATGCCATATTGCTCAAATATTTGCATAACCCATTGATAGTAATGAAGCTTCCATGAAGCAGGAGATTCACAACCTTCTGAAGAAGAAAGTGATGAAGAAGAATAATCATCAAATTGATAACATAAAGTCAACGTTTTCCCCAAAAGCTGTTACAATTTCCCCTCCCACTCCCAAAATCCAAAAACCCCCAAAAAAGAAAACCAAAAAGAAACAGGGAAAAGGGGAAAGAAACCAATAATAATAACATGGAAAAAAACTGAAAAAAGAAAGAAACAACTCACTAAAACCAACAGGTGGCAATCCTGAATCACGAGATAAATACTGCAAAGCTTGACAAGCACTTTGTCCAGATGAAGCTCTGAATAGAACAATCAGAACAAATGTAAGGCGAGGGAAATGCAATTAGCAATAGCATAAAAAACTATTTTACTGTTGCTCTAATGAACAATGAGAAGACCAAGTAGAGATAGAAGAACACTGGTGATATTTCAAAATTGAATACAACACACAATATAGATACACAAAATATGAATAAACTGAAAAAGAAAGCAAGGACAGCAATCAAACCCAAAAAAGATGGATTGAGCTGCAGCCCATGTTCACAAAATCCGTCATATAGGAATTACCACCAACTTCACTCCGCTCAAGGTGTTGTGAAAATCGACCGGATTAGAACAGATTCACAGCTAAATAGAACTGAAAAAATAGTAATGAACACACAGATTTTACATGGAAAACCCCCAAATTAGGGTAAAAATCACGGGCAAGAATAGAAGACTTTTACTACTGGGAAAAACTAGAAAAGTACAAGGAAAAACTAGACCAAAAAATATACATAATATTTTTTTGTCTCTCTTTCTCTTTCTTTTCTCTCACCTCACTGCCTCTCTTGTACTGCTTTCTTCATCTCTTCATCTCCTACCTATTTATAGGCAGGAGACGCGGGATAGCTGGCCAAATCTAGCAATCCTTTTACTTCTCTTGTCAACTTTGGTAGGCTTCAACTTTGGTAGGCACCGTTTTCGGTGTCTACCATTTTTGACAATTCTCCTACTTGAAGATTTGAATGAAGTCAATCAGATCTTCACACTATTCTTTCTAAAAAATGGTAGGCACCGTGCCTACCAAAATTGACAAGAGAAGTAAAAGGATAGCTGAATTTGGCCAA
Source organism: Erythroxylum acuminatum (assembly GCA_026284645.1). Taxonomy (NCBI): domain Eukaryota; kingdom Viridiplantae; phylum Streptophyta; class Magnoliopsida; order Malpighiales; family Erythroxylaceae; genus Erythroxylum; species Erythroxylum acuminatum. Next base: position 21,029,938 of record JANKOD010000006.1, read on the forward strand.
CTATCCCACGTCTCCTGCTTGTAAATAGGCAGGAGATGAAGAGATGAAGAAAGTAGTAGTACAAGAGAGGCAATCAGGTGAGAGAGAAAAGAAAAGGAAAGAGAGACAAAAATATTTTGTATATTTTTTGGTCCAGTTTTTCCTTGTACTTCTCCAGTTTTTCCCAGTAATAAAAGTCTTCTATCTTTGCCCATGATTTTTACCCTAATTTGGGGGTTCTATGTAAAATCTGTGTGTTCATTACTATTCCTTCAGTCCTATTTAGCTGCAAACCTGCTATAATCCGGTCGATTTTCACAATACAAGGATCATATCAGTATCAATATGGACTAGGAATGACACCAAATACATACATAGACCCTCCAATCTTAATCTTCATCAGTCTTTAATACGAGAACAATTTCCAATCAAGGTAACACTGAACCAGTTCTGTGTTTATAAAGGTTATCGAGGAAGTCAGAATTATCAGCTTTGTATCAATAACAGTTCAGAGATTTGTACATAGGAAAACAACCCAGATAATGTTGCTCCGAGTGCTAAGAGCTTGCTCAATATTCTATACTCAATATCCACTAAAATAAGCTTACGCAAATCATATTTCACTTCCTTCGATTTGGAATAATCAAAGAAGTCACCTTTAGTACCTCTTCGGTGACAAGAACTCTATGTTCCATTATTCACCAAAATATCTTTTCATTTTGTCAAGTGAGAATGACAAAGCCTTCCGAGAAAAAGATAAATCAACCAACTGAACAACCTACTTGAGGACATAGCTACGACAGAAGTGGATTGAGATGTTACACGATAATCAAGTCTACACAGAAGTATCATTGAACAGAAAGATTATGTAATTCAATTTGCAAAATTTTATCAAATAAAAACATATAAATTCCTTTCTTCATATTTTATTTCAATTATTTAATTCTATTAAATTTTCAAATAAGATATTAAAGATTAAAAATGCTTTAAAATATTTTATATCTAACAAAGAAAAAAGAACTTTTATCAAATTAATATCTTTTAGAATTATGTAATGCAACAGGAGACCTTCATATTAAAGGTCTTACTCTGAAAACTCCATTTTCTAAATATCTACACCTCCTCCACGCTTCTGTGACATTTTAAAGTTATTATATTAACAAATATAACGTTAAGCATGAAATGTTTAGTATTGTCTAGTTCATACATAATCCTTACAATTTTCACAAGGCGTAATCAGGAGAATTCATGTTGGAGCAATTAAATAAATTTCAAGTAAAAAAAGAGAATTAAGCTCAAGCAAGGGGAATAGAATTCCAATTATCAATTTTTTTCTAGGCCACAACTAAATGGAATCAATGGAAAAGGAAATCATAATGTAGATTCCATTTATTTCAGATCACAATTTGGGAAGATATAAGAATTGGGATCAGAAATTTGTATGTTTGGTCACAATCACAATTACAAGAACATTTGGTTTGCAATTAAAACCAAAAGTTTTGAGGCTTACAGTAATAGAATGAGAATTGGGAAATTTCAAGTTAGATCTGGAATCCAAAGACTATCTCACATAAATAAACTCAGATGTCATCATGAATTTCTCCACGGAATAAACAGCACAAGAAATACATAATATACAAATTGGTTCACACAACATAAGTTAACTACTTACCTGAAGAAGCATCGCAAAGCTTGGCCAACCTTCCTCTCTTTCAACATTCCCTGGAATTCATACCGTGCCTGAGCAAGCAGGGAACAACCCAGAAGATGTTGAAGTGCACTCCATTCGCCATCGGTATCTTTAATACTTTTGGATATTTTCTGCCTTAGTAAATTGGACTCCACAGCAGTTACCAGGTACTAGAAATGTCAACATGGAGAGAAGGAAAAGAAATTAGGTACATTAGATGAAGTGCAAACTAATTATAGCCGCAAAGCCTAACTCACTAAACTACCTCAACAGCATTATACTGGCCATGTCTGAAAAGGATGAATGAAAGATCAATTGAACGCCTTAAGAAAGTAGATTGCTCCCCTGTTTTCCCCCAAATAATCCAACTTACAATATCCCGAACTGCAGCAATGATGTCGTGAGGATTTGGTAGACACAGCGTAGAAGAATGGTTTGTATTACCAGAGGATGTTTGTGTTGTTAGCAGAATTACAGAAGCCAATGTAAAATCACTTTTGCCAAGTTTGTCATTCCATGATTTCCTACCATTGCTGCTATCTAAATCACAAAAAAAATTAATAATAATAATAAGAGTAGAAATAAATTTTGAAGACAAAACTATGTATGATGTTTTTTTCTATGTCTTCACAAAAACAAGAGACCAACAACAACAAAGTAAACCCTCAGACGAATGCTTATTAAAACCCAATCATCAGTTGGTAGATGCAATAATCAGTTCAGCAGTTCGAAGTTAGGGGGTTTATATTCCACACAACCCTTCATAGGAGTAATATAGTTGATTCTACGGACTTACCGATTTGTAATGATGAGAGTTGGGAACTGAAATCTTCAACTGAAGGAGAATCAGATGGTGTGGAGCTGAAGAAGTGAATAATCAACCACTCAGAAATAATATCATGAATCATTGGAATCAACTCACGTTGGATTCTGGATATGTCATCATGCGACATATTAATCTGCAAAGAAAAACAAAAGGTCAAGATAATTTTTAACTACATCAGTTCAACAACCACATTCTTAGAGGCCCCTATGATGGGGTAGATTAGGGAAGAAAATATCACCTAGGTTGGCCTGATAGGTCGTAACAAACCCAAAAAGGAAATATAACCACTTTCAATAAAGCTATAGATCAACTGCAATTAAGTCACTGAACCCTAATTTGTAAAGCAAAATATTATATTACAGAACTTGTGTGGCGGAGTGAAGATGAAAGAGAAATTAGTGGAATCAGTCACATTATTACAGATGCATAAATTAGTAAGTTGATCACTACAAATCCAAGTTTGAACAGCCTCACGTGCTGCTTCCTAATCTACAACCCTGACGACTTTCATCAGCTACTCTCATTACCCATTATGATATCCCCTGCTTCAACTACAATCCTACAAGATTTCATTTCAATCACAAACCTCTATAAAAACTTATTCTAATAACACAAGTAAATAAATTTCGCAAAACAAAGAAAACAATACATCAATCTTGGACATAAAACCAAACCACAGACGTAGAATTTCCCAAATTAACCAAAACATCTGATGCATCTTAAAAAAGAATAAACAACAGTAAAACTGTGGACCAAAGACAAATGTCAACCCATTAGTTATACATTTCATGGTCCTCAGGTCATCAATTAGTTATATGTTTCATGGTTCCCAGGTCATCAATAAGTTATATATTTCATGGTCACAGGTCATTAATAAGTTATACATTTCAAAGTCAGCAAGGCCATGATCAAGTTGTGCAATTAATGATAATGCAAATGACCTGGCATAACTAAATGAATCATTGCATATCAATACCATGAGGAAGAAACACAAAAGGGTTCGCAAATCAGATTGCTTAAAACAGATAAATGTTAAAATGGAAGAAATAAAAAAAAACAACTAAGGAAACAATACTCCAGAAAAATGGTTTTAAGAAAAATTTCAACTGACCTGTCCACTAACATTGAGAAGATAGCTCAAAAATAGAAGAACATCCAATGCAGATTCAAACATCAACTTTGAAATCTGAGAAGTAGACTGGACCAGGACAGAAGTATTTATATTAAAATCCAATTCAACATCTAATTTTTGTACGATTTTCCTAAGTACAAGAAGCTGTCGATAGCTTTGAATGACATTCAGAACTTTTCCCCAGGAGGAAGCTTTCTTGAATAATGCATGAAGGGACAATAGCATGTCAATAGAAAATTTTCTCAGGTTTTTATGATCTATAAGTTCTTGTTTCCAAGCACGATCACTCCAAAACTCCGAAACATGAAGCACTGGTACTGATGAACTATATCCTGTCTCCAAAATCTTCAACAAGCGAGGAGCAATTTCTTCACGTGATATAATAGGAGTGTTAACTTGTGATTCGTAAAATATGGCAGGAACTGTTTTTCCCAATTGTTGGCTTAGACAAATGATACATCGAAGCACTTCCAAAAGAATCTCAGGCTCAGAGTCATCACCAGATAAATCTAACACACAATTTGCAAGACTAACAAATTCATCAGATCCAGAAGAACCTGAAAATATTAGAGCAAAAAGAAAACAACAAATTACTAGTGGTAAAATCTCAAAACATGTGCATATTACTTTCTGTTTGCACCGAAATAAAAAAGTTAAAAAGTGTACCATCCATGAGCAGCTCAATTGTTTCCATGTCACGAAATACTGATACTGAATTCTTTCTCACCAAACCAACAGCACCAGTAGAGGACTGAACTAGCAAACCGTATGCGGAATTGTTCTTGCACCAATGATGGAAATATCGGGAACAGAAATTTTTCCAGTTATAAATTATAGAAGTCATACTCCTGCTTGCCCCCTGACAGAAATAAGCAAGCACATAACTCTTCTTACAATATTATAACTTACTACAATTCTACACCAGAGAATGGAAGAATAAGAACACATGCACACACAGGTACAGGGGCCTAGCATATAATTGAAGTTTAGATAAAAAGCAAGGAAATACCTCACATTCAATTACTGAACATATTTCCTCTTTCAATCCATCAACAGTTAAGGACAGGAACTCAGTATCAGTCCAGTGCCTGTTGTAGTCCAGTAAAGTTGAGCGCAGAACTGCATTGAGACAGACACCAGGGTAAAGTAGCCTACGTAAAAAGATTGATGACACAAATGGCACAATTCGATCCTGCAAAAGAAATTTAATTAAGCAAAATGTCACATGAGAGGTACATGGACGAAAATTTCTCTGGTACTTAGACATAGAAAAACTTGTGCAGCACATATACTTCATATTTGATGTGAAGAATCAGGATGTTATTTGAAACAATCCCACATATAATACAAGACAGCAAGTACAAAAATCCCAGAGATGTTAAAACAAAAATAAGCATTGGAAGATAGAGCAAAAGAGCAAATACAAAAATGATCAAATTGTGCCAAAATATGAACCTCACCGCACCAAACAAATAAAGAAGGTTTAAAACTGTAATTTAAACGCTCTCCTCAAGAAACTGTTACCACACCATATTTATACTCACTACTACCAACCTTCCTAACATTGACCATCAAACCAAACAGCCTCCACCCAACCAGTCAAAAGATACTAACTATTTTCGCTGATCCAATGCCAACAGATGTGATGGTATCCCTGTCAATCTCACCAAAATCAGGAAAACATGATGTTGGAACTCCACCTCCGTCAAAGTCTTATTGATATTATGAATATTATATTTCTGAGCATCGTTAACTTGATAGACAACAGGTAGGTTTGCAAAAATAATCTGATCAAGCTGGTATTGAAAACAATCTCAAGTTGTCCTCTTTGAAGCCCAGTAAAAAGAGTTGGAACTCCCAACTTGAACATGTCTCAAATATCAAAATATCAACTGATTTATTCTGGTCCCTTCTCAACTAGCTATACATATACAATACAAGGTTTGCATGAAAAACATGATGAGATGTACAACCAGCCACCATTCTTCCTCTTTTATTTACATAGGACAGATATCGCAATTATGAGTTAAAGGGGATAAAAAGTGGCACAATCAATGATCACTCATCAAGAAAACTACATCTGAATCAAAATATAAATGGCCCCCCAATTTCACCTTTGAAGATGGAAAGATTGACTGGGTCATCCAAACGAGATATTCTGCTGAAACCTCAGAATTTTGAAATAACTGCTCAGCAACAAATTCTTCCTGTAAAGCATAACACTGGATATCTTCCCTGCAATAAGTTCAGGAGACTAACAGTAAAGCAAGTGTCAACTTGTATTGTACTGAAAAAAGAAAAAAGTTAGACTAGTGTGTTCACACATAAAGGACATCATAATTATGAAGAAACCAAGAACAGGACTTTATTTCACATAAGAAAAGAGATCCAAAAGCCTTTCCATAGAAGAGAAGCTCAGAAAAAAAAGGGTGGCTCTTGGATAATATTTCAATAGCAGATGGCACGTTCTAAAAGAATTATAATGTTAAAACTAAAATGGCACCTATCTTTTTTTCTAGTAAGACATGGATGTAATTGTAATGATCTCAACAAAGATAATGAAAGAGACAAGATTCAAGAATTTTAATTTAAGCTACAACATGAATTACTTACTCTTCCACATTTGTGTGAACCAAGTTATGCATTGTTAATCCATTGTCTTTCAATATCAAAATCCTGTTTGAAGTAAACTTTACGTCAACACACTTCCCCTGGAAAAATATCGAATGCAATTATCAAAGTCCACCTCTTCAGAATTGTGAAAGGAAGCAAGATTACATGAAGAAATCATTTACCCCTTCTAAAGGAATATTTTTAACCAAAGACCCTATTGATAAAGTATTCCTGTCACCCAAAGTACACTGAAGACTGTAGATGTAGACAACCTCTGTGTCGATGTCCTGCAAGTTGAGCACAACACTTATTCAACATCGTCTCAATTGATAAAAGCAAAATATTCAAGCAAAAAGCTATTCTACACTTTCATTCCATAACCCAATTATGATATTAGCACACAAATGTTGGTGAAAATAGTTATTGCTTGTGATTTCCAGACCATTTAGGACCTATAGATCTCACAAAGATAATTGGAGAGGCCCAAGTATTGTCAAATTCTTCAACTGCACTCTGTAAAGAAATGTCAGCTGGAAAAAATAGCCCATTCACTTTTTGAACACGTGCCTATCAGGATTCACATTAACTAAAAAAAAATACACACTTTTCGAAGAATTACACTACCAATGAAACCTTTCATGATAACTAAGGCAGACCTTCAGTTTGGATCAGATGCTTAAAGCATTGAAAGACTCAGATTCATAAACATGAAGACCGCATAATCTTTTTATTTCAAATATTAAACGCTTTGTAAAAAAGAACTTCGATCTTACGCCAGCCCATCATCTGAAAGTTTAACAACGAACATAGAAATGATATTGCCTTAAAATGATTTTACAGGTACAACTACGGCACCAATTATTTTACAAAATTTTGTGCATACAGATACATTGAATATTAAGTAACACAGTTGAATCCTTCTAGTCTCAGCAGAATTCCTATTGGGATGTTGTTATTGTTGTTGTTACCGTTGAATTCTTCTAGCATCAAAAGACTTGGATTAGTTTCGCGAAGTTATCACACTAAATGCCCTCAACAAAAAACATATTAATTTCCTGAAGCTTTCGGTCGCCAATAAAATGCCCTCTAAACATTTTTTAAGCCAAAAATATCTCAGCTATAACCATTCAGTGACTCGGAACAGAGTATTCATCACATTTTTCTCGCCAAAAAAACTTAGATTAATTTCATGAAGTTCTCATTGGCCTGCTAAATGCCCTCTAAACAGTTTTTCAGTTAAAATGAGCTTAGCTATGCTCTCATTAACTGGGAACAAGGTATTCGTCACTTTTCCTAACCTACACACTGCTTTCCTTTTCACTCATGGTTAATTTCATAAACATGGCTACAATGTAATGTAACAATTTTCCTTTGCTTCACCATTCAGACCAACATCTAACATTGCCCCTACTCACAACAACCAGTTTGACTTCAACCTTTCTTGAGCCTTTTCTATTTCTGTTCAGAATCAAATATTATTGACATGGGAAAAAAATCTTTTCCCACATCCAATCACGCCATTTAACAACTTTCTTCATCACCAAGAAGTTCTAAATGAGTAACATCTTAGCTTTTTGTTGCCTTTCTTAATGAATCAAGACAATGAAAGTATGAGCTTGAATGCACCTCAGCTTATTGTTTTAAGATCTTGAATCTGAAAATTGAAATCTACACAATGCTTTATCAATTTTTATTTCATTAGGTTCTTCTTTAAGTGTCAAAATTTGGGAAAAAAATAATTAAAAAAATTGTTAACAGCAAGACTTAGATGCCATGAATGCAACTGGCAAACATATTAAATGCTTCACATCCAAAATTTCATTAGATGGTTTCTATAAAAAAAAGAACCGTTTTATGCATTAAAACAGTAAACTAAAGATTCAAGGTTCCTATGGGAAGTAAGTGTAACATCAAAATAGTGTTTGCAGCTAACCATGTTAAAGTTTAAAATACTAACTACTTGGAGGTGACAGCTACAATATGATTTATTTCTCGAACAAAAGTCTAAATTTTAATCTAAAGTAAACCTAACAATTCATATACACACTATAATGGTGTCTTGCACAATATAAAGAGTCAGCAAAACTCAACTTTGTCATAATGCTATTTGTCTAGTTCTCTGTAGTACATCACATGCAATTGTTGCAACCAGTCATCAAGCCTTTCAATAGAATCCACTCAAGCCTTTCAATAGAATCCACTATCTTAGTTAACCCTAATATCAGTAATGAGTTGACACATTACTGATATTTTTACTTTGTTCAGTTTGTCAAATATCATCAGTTTCTTAAAGGGATAATTAATGACACGAAAAAATTGAGCTCATAAGCTTACAGTAGTCCAAATGTTCCAAGAACACATAAACAAGCCTTTTGCAGGGACACAACAGGCTGAGAGAATCATAAAAAGCTTAAACTTGAAGAGAAGGTACACATACTACTTTATTTGAGGATAGAAGGCAAGATATGATGGAAGTTGCAAACAATTGATATGGATAAAATTACTTGAGAAAGAAAATATTTATTCTAAAGATTAGATACCAAAGAAATTCTACACAAAATGGCCAAGGGAATCAAGTTGTTGCTCGCTTCGCCCACCCACAACCTAACAAATGTTACACCTGAAACTGAAAATAGACATAAAGATGGACTACATAAGTAAAGTTGATGATAGTAAGTTGGAAAGTGAATTTCAGAGACAAAAACCCTAAGAAAATCATTTCAATGAAAGAATGATTAAGAAGATTTATGTCAACAATGATAGACAAATTCATCCACATATAACAATTATATTAGGCTTCCTATGGTTCATTATGAGAAGAATTGCAGTCTTATCCCTTTCTCTACCAGACGAATTTACAAATTCTCAATCCAGGTCTGTGATTATGCACAATTAAGTAATGTGTGCCGAACTTGAGGTGAGCACAAATTATGTTGTATTTGTGTGACAGAATTTTCTATTTCTCATATATTGAATAGGAGTATACAGCCATATATAGGACATTACAAGTAGGAATTTAAATCTGGAAAGTT
>JANKOD010000006.1:21039309-21054241 GCA_026284645.1 Erythroxylum acuminatum
TCCTTTTTCTCTATGAAATAGAGTCAAATTTTGCCCAATTTGGAGGTCGGAGTCGAAAGTTATGAAGGTTTGAAGTTGGGATGTCGAGCTGGTTGGCCGGTCGGCATGTGGGAGACCCGCATGGGCGAGCGCCCGAGCGATCGCTCGGGCGATCGCCCAAGCGATTGGGACCGCTCGGCGAATGCCGAGCGGTCTCGCGCAATCTCGCCGAGTCGGTCGGGCGTGCGCCCGACCGACCTTGTGTAAGGGTTCTGGTCTGCCGACCCCTCTCCACTCTTTTGGCTCTAACTTTTTGTGTAGACCTCCAAATGACTTGATTTTCGAAGCGTTATTCTCCTAAGACATTTGCCTACCTTCCCCCACTGATTTTATCACTGTTGCTTAAAATTTTAAAAATGTGCTTTGAAACCAAGTGTGACGACCGGTTGAAAAAGTCTGAGTATACTTTACTAATTTTCAAATATCCGGAGCTACGGAGCTCGGATTGAGGCGAATCTTTTCTTGTATTAAACTAGAGTTAAAATGCTACAACTTTTATGAAAAACCCGAGTGGTGATTTTGCCCCCTAGATTTTCGGATTTTAACTCGAAGTCGGTAGAGGGTTAGTTTTGCTATTTTCTTTAAGAAAGCATTTCAGCCATAACTTCTTCATTTCAAGTCCAAATTGAGCGATTCCAATTTCGTCGGAACCGTTAGAAGCGTGGTATCCTTTTTATTAAAAAGCCAATCCCAATTTTATAAAGTAAATTTTTCCCTAATTGTGGTTAGTCGATGTGTTCGGTCGGGTCCTCTATGCTACATGGGTCCGAATGTTGGGCCTCGGGGACGGGGTCCAACAAATGCCCCCTCCCAGAAGTCGCATCTGCCACAGACGAGGGACAAATCCCTAGGTCTCAAAGCTGCAAAAGGGAAACACCAACAGCTTCATTCGGTTCAGGCGCAACAACGCGCCTCATCCTCCAGGCCCCGTCCGCAGTTGTCTCAACGCTCTTCACAGCAGGCCGAGGCCCTGCAGGCCCATCCTCGTCCCAAGCCAAACGCCCAAGCCCACCAAACTTCCCTTTTGTCCCCAGGCTAGCCACACCTACAGATTCTAGCCTGCCCAGCCTGTTCCCCTAGCCCACAACCAACCCATACGGCCATAACAATCCCATCCCATACTGTGGTGATCACCCCAGACCTAACTTTTCCCTACCTGCCCCTAAGCTTGTGGGCAGCGAGGACATGGAGGCAGACATCGAAGCTCTGGAACTGCCTACCTTATTACCTTCCACTCATAGTCTCTCCATAGTTTATCCTTCCACTCATAGTCTCTCCATAGTTCATCCCCCGCGTCCCCCGAACCCAAATCAGGAATGCCTGGACATGCCTGCATCCCCAAGTATCTCTGATTCCAAGACGGCGGAGACATCACAGGAACCTATGGAGGTCCAGACTATCGAGACGACGGGTTATACCGTTCCAGCCAGTGCTTCCTCCTGATTCTACTTCTTATGTCGATATTCATTTGGAATTGCCAAGGGGCTAGAGGACGAGCCTTCCGACCCATCATTAAAAACTATCTCAAAATCCATAAACCGCTTTTGGTTGTCTTATTGGAGTCTCGTATAAATGGGGCTCGGGCACTTAAGGTTATCTGAAACTTGGGCTTTGCCCACTCCTTTAGGGTAGAAGCTGAAGGATATTTGGGCGACATTTGGCTTCTTTGGCAAGCCAACATTGCAGTCCAGATTTTGCTCGCGCACCGACAATTTGTGCATGCCAGTATTACTTGGGGACAGACGTCTTTCGCTTTTACCGCTATTTATGCCAGCCTGTCGATTTCTTTACAGAAATACCTATGGCCGCAGCTGAAATTACTGGCGCTACACACACCTACACCTTGGCTCTTCGGTGGAGATTTCAACGCCAAATTGGAAACCCTAGATAAGCGCGGAGGTTCTCGTCGTCAACCTATAGTCAACGCAAAATTCCGTGACTGTGTAACCTGCTGTCAACTGCAGAATTTAGGGTTTAACAGGCCTCGATTTACCTGGAGAAGAGGGCAGGTCCTCGCTCGGCTAGACCGGCCCCTCTGCTCCAACTCGTGGCAGTCTACTTTCCCCAACACCACTGTCTCCCATCTCCCCTTTCTGAAATATGACCATCGACCTATTCTTATCTCGTTCATGCCTCCAGAGTCAACGCCTCCGCCAGACGTCAGACGTCCCTTTAAATTCCAATCGGCTTGGCTTACTCGTCCTGGTTTTGCACCATTTGTAGCAGAGACTTGGAACCCTTCCCATTCGGACTTCAGTGGAGCATTGGCTAAGTTCGCAGACAACCTACAGGTTTGGAATGTCTCAATGTTTGGCAACATCTTCCACCGTAAGAAGAGACTCATGGCCCGTCTCGAAGGCATCCAAAATCATATTGAGGATACTGACTCGACCTCTCTCAAGGAGCTCAAGGAATACCTACGGTTTGAATTGGAGCAGGTCCTCTTCCAAGAGGAGCTTTTCTGGCATCAACGTTCCCGTAGCCAGTGGCTAGGTCAGGGAGACCGAAATACCAAGTTTTACCATACTATCACTAAGGTGAGACATCGTCAAGCACAGATACATGCCTTATATGATGACAATGGGGTTCAGATCACTGACCCTACGACAATTCAGAGTATCGTCCAAAGCTACTTTGAACAATTATATAGGGCAGAAAGCCCACAATCCCCTGCCTAGCGAATCCCAGGCTAGGTCCCTACCCTTCCTCATTGGACAAAGGAGGATCTGGCTAGTCCCCTCAGTCTAGAGGAAATCAAACTGGCTTTCTTCTCCATGGCCCCCAATAAAGCTCCTGGTTATGATGGGTTCACCGCCCTCTTCTACCAATCTTAATAGGAGCTCATTGGCCCGTCTCTGACCAATTTCCTGCAACGTATTTTTAGCCAGGACACTTGGGAAGCTGCCCTAAACAGGACCATCGTGGTCCTGATACCCAAGACGCCGTCTCCGCGATCGATCAAGCAGTTTCGTCCTATTGCCTTATGCATGGTTCTTTACAAAGCCATCACCAAAATTATCGTCAATCGACTTAAACCCTTCCTGGACGATCTGGTCGCCCCCAACCAATGCAGCTTTGTTCCTGGAAGGTTAATCACGAACAACATTATTGTCACGCAAGAAGTCATCCACACTATGCGCAGGAAAACGGGTAGGACCGGCATTATGGCCCTGAAAATGGACCTAGAGAAAGCGTGCGATAGGCTCTCTTGGAACTTTATCCAGGATACTTTATTTGCTGTCGGAATCCCGGAAACACTGCTCAATCTCATTATGAAGTACATTTCTTCAGTCTCCTTTCAAATTAATTGGAATGGAGAATTGGGCGAAGAATTTAGGCCTTCCAGGGGTATTCGCCAGGGTGACCCCCTTTCCCCTTACAATTTTTGTCCTTTGTATGAAACGTCTAGGGTATTCCGTTACCCACGCAGTGACACAAGGCCGTTGGCAACCAGTGAGGTTAGGTCGTACTGGTCCGCCCCTCTCCCATTTATTCTTTGTGGATGACCTCATCTTGTTCTTTGAAGCCTCTCTAGCTTAAGTTTTTGTTATTCGAGAAACTCTCGACACCTTTTATGCTGCTTCTGGCCAAAGTGTTAATCACGATAAATCCCGGTGCTACTTCTCCAAAAATACTCCTCCCTCTCTCATACGAGCCTTAAACGGTTCCTTGGGATTCAAACTGACGACGGATCTTGGCCGCTATTTTGGAGTTCCACTTTTGCATGACTGAGTCCGTAAAAGAACTTATCAGTATATCTTGGACAACGTCCAACAGCGCTTATCAGGCTGGGCAGCCATCTTGTTATCCTTTGCGAGCCGCATCACGCTGGCCCAATCAATAATTGCGGCTCTTCCCAACTATACAATGCAGACAGTCCACCTCCCTCGCCGACTCTGCGACGAGTTGGAGAAACTGATTCGACAATTCCTGTGGGGCTCGTCTTCTGGCCTACATCTGGTCTCTTGGGAGGATGTTTGTCAACCGAAAAGCATAGGGGGACTTGGCATTTGGAAAATTGGGATACTAATGATGCTTATTTAGCGAAACTGGGGCGGACCTTGATATCCAAACCACACACCTTTTGGGTCCAGGTTCTTCCGGCCAAGTATCACTTTGACGTCAACCACCTTCCTGCATTGTTGGGAGCAAAAGGGGGTTCCATGATTTGGCGGAGCATCCAGGCGACGTGGCACCTAGTTATGCAAGGTATGTAATGGCGGGTCGGAGATGGTGCCAGCACTCGTTTCTGGAAAGACCCTTGGATCCTGGGCGTCGGGCCACTTATATCCCAGGTCACGGACCCTCTCCCGATTAGTACTCACGACCGTACGGTGAAACACTTTGTGTCTAGTGACGGGACCTAGGATTGGGACGCATTTCAACACTTCCTCCTTGCGTCCATTGGTCGGGCTATAGCTGGAGTGTTTCCCCCTAAAGACTTTCTCGATCCGGATAAGTTGATATGGGGTTTATCTACCACTGGCCTATTCACTGTTAGTTCTACTTATTCTATGATAATGGGCCATGACGACAGTTCCTCCCTTGCCCTTTGGAAGGTCATCTGGAAGTGGGACAACCCTCAACGCATCTGTTCTTTCTTATGGCTCTTTACCCACGATCGTTTACTTACAAATCAACAACGGGTTCGTAAACACCTCACTTCGAACGAAAAATGTCCCCATTGTCAGTTCATTGATTCCTCGTTACATGTCATGAGAGACTGTGGCCAGGCTAGGATAGTCTAGCAAGCCTTCCAGCCTCATCTCATCTCCCCTGACTTTTTCACTATGTCCACCCCGATTTGGCTCACGACTAATCTCCAGAATCACCGGCTTGTCCTTGGGCATGCTTGGTCGCTCATTTTTGGCATTACATGTTGGTTCTTATGGAAATGGCGCAATTCGTCCCTCTTTGAGGAACATTTTCAATGGCCTAACTCCTCCTCTTTGTCTGTTTTGTCTTATGCAGGTCAGGTACACCAGGCCGTCGTGGGGACCCAACAACCTTCCACTGCAACTCGGACTCGCCCAGATTGACGCATCAGTTGGACCTTACCTCCTCCTAGGTGGGTCAAGTTAAACACTGATGGCGCCTATAATCTTTCCACGTCCTTTGCCTCCGCCGGTGGACTGTTATGGGATAGTGCGGGAAACTTGGTTGGAGGTTTCACGCACAACCTTGGATGGTGCTCAGCCCTGATTGCAGAGCTCTGGGGAGTCTATTCAGGCCTTACTCTTGCTTGGGATCGGGGATATCAGTGGATAGAGCTTGAAGTCGATTCTATAGCGGTGCTTAAGCTCCTTTCCTCAGCAGACATTCGTTCTTGGGCACTTAACCCCATAGTCATGGGAATTCACGAATTGTTTGCTCGTAATTGGACTGTTACTCATCGACATATCTATCGAGAGGGCAACAGATGCGTCGACTAGCTCGCGGCTTATGCAGCGCATTTCGATATCGACGTTCATTATTTATCTACTACACCCATAGGGTGCCACCTTATCCTTCTTGAGGATATGTCCGGGATGTTGGTCCCGAGATACCTATTGTAATTGTCTTCGTCGTAGTCCCTTTAACAAAAAAAAAGCTACCCACCAAACATCTTTTATATCTGTTTGAAAAGACAAACAGTTTATGACAATCAACCAATTAAAAAAATAGTTGATTGATTGTCTACCAAACGAGCCCTGTAACCTTCAGATTAGAGATTCTTTTATCTGTTGTTAATTCTAGACCTTTATCATCCTAAAATAGATGGACTTCTTTTAGGAAATGTATAGATTTAAATAATATCTTCTTATGTTTAATTATTTTTAAAATGTGTATAATTAATAGGAAGGGTAAATTAAATTTGAAGCTAGATGCTTCGATAGTTTGAACTTTAATTCTTTATTTTTTAAATTTATCATCTATTTTATAAGTTTTTTTGGTGTCAATCCTATCTCTTAACATCATTTTCCTATTCCTTGGAAATCTAATTAAAAATTTTGTTCTATGATGTCGCATCATTTGTGCACAAGCATAATTTCCAGAAAGTAAATGATACTTTGTAAAAATTAAAAAGTCAAAAAGTTTAAACCATAAAAGAATGCGCTGTAATAATAGAAATATATACATATTAACCATGCTACCTATTCTAATAGAAAAATAAAAATAAATATTTTAAAAAAAGATCGGACATCACAATCGAGCAAATAAAAAGTTTAAGGTTATTGAAATGAATAAAAAGTAAAATAAAATATTTTACTGAAATAAAAAGAATACATTAATATATATTATTATATAATAAATTAATAATAAATCAAAACTAATAATTCAAATTAAATATAAATCTAACATAATACTTAAAATAATAATTATTATTATTATATTTATAAAAGAAGTTTTGTTTCGTTGTCGTCAAAGCCTGTGGCCTCCTTCGTGATAGCGTGGCCTCAGCCGGTGGCCTCCTTCGTGACAGTACCGGCCATTGGGTTGCAGGTTTTACACATAATATCGGATGGTGTACTCTGCTGTCTGCTGAATTATGGGGTGTTTATACTGGCTTATCGCTCGCCTAGCACCTGGGATTTCGCCATCTAGAGCTGGAAGTGGATTTGCTTGTGGTGCACCAGCTCTTCTCTTCCTCGACTCACCGCACACAGGCGACTAACCCTATTGTAGCGGGCATTCACGAACTATTTTCCCGTAACTAGTCTGTTGTTCATCGGCATGTTTACCGAGAGAGCAACAGATGTGCTGACTGGCTTGCCGCCCAGGCGGTACATTTTGATATTGGTGTAACCTACTTCACTATTGCACCTCTAGGGTGCCAATGTATCCTTTTTGCGGATATGTTGGGGACCAGTTTCCCTAGATCTGTTTTGTAACCTGCTCCGGTAGTTTCCCTTTCACCAAAAAAAAAAAGAGATTATGTAATAATATCTAAATCACTCTCTCATCTAAAGTATTTGCATCAATTTCTTTTATTGCATTCAAATAAATTAGTAACGTATAAAATTATTATATATTGTAAATTTGTAATACATTATATTTTTAATATTAAATATAATCAAAATAAGATATCAACTAGCAATCGAATCTTTGTCTAATGATTCCTTATTTTTCATATAATTTTAGTATAAAATAAGAGAAAATAATTTTGTATGTCTTGTGTGCAATATAAGATCTAGACATTCGAAGAAAGTAACAAATTTTGAAACATACTTGTCTTTATTAAATACACTATATTTGATAGGAAACTTTGAAACAACACAAACATGCAAGTTAACGAAAAAATTTTCCTTACAATATATCTTTTTTTTAAATAGTAAAAAAAAAACTTAGTTTCATCTGTAGAAATATTAGCTGTAAATAGTTATATTTGTTACTGTTAATAACTAATTGTGTAATTAGTTACAGGGCTAGTTTTGTAGTTTGTTATGCCGAGCTGTATATAAGCTAACTTTTGTACAGTGAATGATTCAATTAATGAAATCATATTTCCACCATTTTCCTTTCTGTTCTTTTCTCAACATCATCAATTAATACATTTGATAAGTATTCCTATATAACATAGTTAAAATGACGTGATAGAGCTATTTTAGAAAATCAAGATACTAACTAAAAACATTTGAATGAATGATTACTTTCATAATTTTGTCGTACGTTGACTTTAAAGAAATAGCAAAAATATTTGTAATTGTTACATATTAGTCTATTACCATTAAATAGTAAATAAAAATCCTTATTTTCACTTTACGCCTTCCATTTTACATGTTCTTACTTGTAATTTTGAGATTATCATATTGTTGTGAGTCTAAGATAAGATTAGGAAACATTAGCTCAATTACATGATATGTCTTTGAAATAACTTAATAAGTCCATATAAGACAACTTCTCATTAATCTCATAAGAAAAGTTAAAAAATATTTATCATTACCGGGGTAACATGGTTTCTTTCACTATTGGAAATTTCAAGTTTGCATGTAACCATTTCATTTGTAAGTCCAATTCGACAAAAACTTCATAAAAGTTATGGAAACAAAGTAAAATCAAAACATGTGCCTTCTTCAAATCTCAATCCAAACTGGAGTTTTGTAGAAGCTAAAAGCCAAAACTTTTATACAAATTAACTACAGTTTTGTGGAAACTAAATAGCTAACACCAATGGAATATATGCTCTTTTAGGATGAATAAGAATGACAACCTAAAGTTGAAAATAACCAAAGATAATTAATGTCACAACCCCACAATCCTCATTTCCTCTCCAACAAACCTATTTCAATCACAACCCAAAGCGAACAAAATTATTGTGAAACTGAAGAGGATCAAAGGTAATCAATGTCTCAACCCTATAATTCCCAATTCTTCTCCGGCAAACACATTTCAATCATAGCCTATACTTGGCAAAATAAATATCTTTGAAACATATTTATAAATCATTAATCATAACCCAATAAAAAAAGGAACCAAAGACTTAAGGAAGAAAGGTGAAAACATACTATTATTAATTAATTTAATAATTTTCTTCCTTTTCAATGTCTAGAAAAGCCCGATAAGAACTGAATTAATCCACGATAATATATTGAACTTTCATTTAATTTCCAAAGCTCAAGGTGTGAATTGAATTACAATCAAATGTAATTCGCTTCCTTTTGATTGTTTTGTATAGGAAAATGAAGAAAGAGTTAAATGTATGACGAAGTGTCATTCATTGGATATTACACCAAAACATTATTCTTAAAACATGAACAAATCTATTATCTCATCCTTTCTTTACTTCTCCTAGTTTTCTTATTCATTTTATTTAAATAAATCATAGATAAAGACCTCAATGATAATGAGAAAATCATGCACACAAATCAGAAAGCCTCCCACCCTGATGCAATTGCCTTGATTGCCCCTGATGATGTTGAAGAAGGAAGACTCCTCTACAAGAGGAAACAGAAAATGAGTTACATATAAAACATGAACAGATGGACTTCCAACATTGAGCAACTTGAAATTTCATGATGTTATCTCATCATTTGGTATTGAACAAAATATCATGGATCAATGTATATACTAGAAAGTTAGTGAAAGAAAATTTTGTTTTCTTATATTATGTGTGGGTGATATATTAATTGCAACCAATGATAGAGGCTTGTTATTATATGATATGAAATAATTTCTCTCTAAGCATTTCGAAATGAAAGATATGAGTGATGCGTCTTATGCCATTGGCATTAAGATCATTTTAGGTTTGTCTCAAGAAACCTATATTAATAATTTTTTAGAGAGATTTTAGATGAAGGATTGTTCACCAAGTGTAGCTCCCATTGTAAAAAGTGATAGGTTCAATTTGGACCAATGCCTAAAAAATGATTTTGATAGAGAAGAAATGAAAAACATTTCGTATGTTTCTGCAGTTGGAAGCCTGATGTATGCTCAAGTTTGTATAAGACATGAGATTGCATCTACTGTTGGAATGTTAGGTAGATATTAGAGTGACCCGAGATTAGATCACTGGAGGGTTGCAAAGAAAGTGTTAAGATACCTTCAAGGGACCAAAGATTATATGCTTATATATAGATGAACTAAAAATTTGGAGATAATAAGGTATTTAGATTCAGATTTTGATGGATATGTTAATTCACAAAAATCAACATCATGTTATATCTTCATGTTTGCTCATAGTTCCATATCTTAGAAGAGTGCTAAGTAGTCTTTGACTACCATTTCCACCATAGAGGCTTAGTTTGTTTTTTATTTTGAGGCTACATCACATGGTGTATGTCTAAAAGTTTCCTATATAGGCTTAGACTCGTTGATTCCATTTTTTGTCCATTGAGAATGTATTGCAACAATTCAACGACTATTTTTCTGGCTAAAAACAACAATTGTGGTAGCTAGAGTAAATATATCGATATTAAGTTTTACCCGTAAGGGAAAGTATTAAAGAAAAGAGAGAGGACTTATCGTTATAATTCATATACTATATTTGGATCGGACTAGGATTTGATACCAAGTTAAATACATGGACCAAATGGATGAATGTGAGATATTTTTCATATTCTAAGTAGATTTAATACCCATAATGGTCTACTATTTAATAATTAGTGAATAATAATTTTCTGATTTTGTAGTAATTGCCAATGTGTTTGATGGGAGCATATTGATATTTTTTGCACTTGTAAAGTTTTCGGTCCCTAAGCTCTTTTTAACCTTCTGAAAATACACCATCAATTTGGAACTGAGAGCTTAGAAGAACTCTAAATCGCATAACATTCAAAACTTTCCCAACAAGAACATCAATGGTAAGAAGTACATCAATTTTTTATGCATTTAGTTTATTTATGATTATAACATATATTATTGTTGAATATATATTGAATTGGCTACATCGACTAAGTTCATTCTTTTTTTTGTGCTTTATTTTGTATTCACGTGTTACAAATTCACTTATTTTAATTTACAATTAATTAGTACATAGTTTTTAAGCCAGTAAGTAAGGTTAAACTTATTGGCATCTCCAGATTTTTCAGGCCTAAATTGATCGAATAAAGTTTTGAATCAAACATTTCAGACTTGATCAAACTCAATCCAATAAAATAAAAATGTTAATCAAGTCTAAGATATAAGAAGTTCAAATCTAACCTTATATGTCGCCTTCCCTGTTCATTATAAGTTTAAAAAACTTACCAAAATCATAATTTGTGATTAGTTCTTTATAATTGGGCCAATAAAGCCCTTTTCTCTTTAACAAATTAAGTATTTTTAAGCTTAAATTTCTATTTACTCAATGTTTTAACTTTTAAAAATTGGACTGAAAATTAAACCGGTAAAATAAGATGTTTAAAAATTCAACCAATATAGTCTTGGTCATACAAAAAGACAAGTATGCTCTACACTTGTCTCTTCATGAGGATCCTGTGTATAAAAAAGTATTAAACCGTAGATCCTATTTGAGATTGTTAAAACGAGGAGAGTTTGAAAGTGTAAGTTTCCTAAAAGGCAAGCCTTGAGATTTTGTGCCCACAGAGAGAAAGGGCTTGTGTATATCGGCCAACATACATGGAATTTACACTCCAATCTAGCTTTTTTTTTCCTGATCTTCGATGGATGATTTGTTCCTAAGCGCTGAATTTGGTATTCCCCGAGCCCTCTGACCAGGGGTTGCCTCGTCAATAAAATTGAACAATTTAAGAGGCGGTTGGCTCATATAAGGGAATGATAATAGGAATAAGAATGAATACAATGAGTAATGATAATTGATATAATCATTATAATTATAATGATTAGTTAAAAGGAATAAATGATTACCATTACCATTGATAGTAGTTGGATTGTTAAAAATATTGAAAAATAAAAATTTGTTAAGGTGGCGGTTGGTTTACATGGGAGAATGATAATAAGAATGAAAATGAAGATAGTGAAAAATGAGAATGGATATAATCATTATAATTATGATGATTGGTTAAGAAAAATGAATGATTACCATTACTATTGATAGTAGTTGGTTTATTAAAAATATTGAGAAATAAAATTTTGTTTTACATCAAATTTTAATATATTTTAATTAATTATATTTAATTGCTAAAAAGAGAAAATATAATTAATGAATTATATTTTAATTAATTATATTGTAATTAAATGCTGAATTATATTGTAATTAATTAATTATATTATAATTAATTAATTAATTATATTTAATTGCAAAAAAAGAAAAAGGAAGTAAATGCATAGGCGCGACAAAGACTGCGCATTTATGTTTTAATTAATTATATTGTAATTAATTAACTAAATATATTTTAATTAATGAATAAATTATGTTTTAATTAATAGATTATATTATAATTAACTACCGAATTATATTGTAATTAATTAATTAATTATATTATAATTAACTAATTAATTACATTTTAATTAGTTATATTATAATTAATTAATTAATTATATTTAATTAAAAAAAGGAAGTAAATGCACATGCTTGACAAAGACTGTCATGGCCATGACACTTGCTTGTTACTAAGAAATTAAAACCATTCCTCTCATATGTGAGAGATATCGAGTAATTCTAAAAAATGAGATATCAAAAAAATGTTCATACAATGGTACCAACTAAACGTTTTTCATTTCTTACCCATTGATATTACCTTAAATCCATTAACCAAGTGCTCCCTTAAAATTTGATTGAAAAAGAAGACAATCTTTGTCCAATGAAAGGATTAGAGTTTAATTAAAGAAGGAGACTGTCAATTGAAAATTAGTTGGTTTATTTTGATTTATAAAAATAAGTTAGTTTATGAAAATTGATCAATTAATTAATAAATTGATCAAATTTTAATAACGATGATTATTAAGATAAATCAAACTAAAAAATTAAATGGTTCAATATTTTTATAGCTGAACTAGTAGAACTAATTTGATTTTTTAATTATTGATTTTAGTCTATTCATTAAAATTTATCGCTTTTTTCATTCCAGCTTATTCTAGCTTCCTTTTTTTTAAAATAATCAAAATTTAAATTGTTTTTGACTGTTAAACCTTAAATCATCATTTAATTTTTTCTTTAATTTTAATGACGTTGTTTTAGGCAGTTAAGCTATTTTATTTTAAATCCCAAGTAAAATATAAAATATAAAATATATTTTAAATCCTGCCTTTTATTATAAGTATTTTATTTCATGGCTCGCAAACTTTAAGACATTCAATTGCACATTTCTATTTCTAAAATTCTACTTCTTTAGCATGATTTTAAAAATTCATACATATATTTTCTTTTTAAATATCTTCAATTTGTTAAACTCTTCAGACTTAAATAACCACTTAGACAAATAAAATTGAGTATTTGATACCTTTTTTATTTTATAAATCAATCATCTAACTTTATTTCTAATTAGGATTCTTAATTTCTTTTCTTAAAATTTCACTTTTTTAAGAAAAGTAGGATGATTACTCCATTACATATTACTCTTTCTTTAGTCATTTATTTATATCAAGATATAAAAAAATGTCAGCAAGATCTAACAACATCATAAGTACTTATTAGCATTTGGCCTGTTTATTTTATTTCATTTTCTTCCTTTGGCCTCTTGTGCTAATATTTCTGACGTATTGTTTTGTCTTGTGATCGTCGTCTTATTCAATAGGGTCTCCTTCTAGGGATGAGATCATGAGATCCTCTTTGCCATTTCTCCTGTTCCTATCCTATGCCGGATGAGAGAAACAATTTGTGGGTGAAATCCTTCGACACACAGGGTAAAAATTGGAGAAATGAAATAGAGGATCTCATCCCCTCCTTCTAAGGTCTTTACTCGATGATGTAGGATTCGTCAATGTTGCTGGTGCATTTCAAATTTACTGCAGTAAAGATGTTAACCCAAACTGAGAGGTGGCCCAATCGGTAGAACTTGTTTTCAAGTGTTTGAGAGTTACTTATTAGTATGGGCTGCAGATTCCACTAGTTTAAAAAGATTTTTTTTTTATAAAAAGAATTATATTAATACTAAAAAAAATTATAAAACATCGTTACAATGAGTCACTTACTCTGGTTATATTTTGAAGTTGAAGCAGAAACATCAAAATATAATACATCAATTGATTATAGAAAATCAACTTGGGCTAATTGTTTGTTGTTGGCAATAAAAGCTGCTCTTATTTAATTTACCAAATTTTCTGTTTGACCCACCTTGAGCTTCAGTAGGCTTCAATGAGTCACTCTATGTGCTTTGAAAAGTAGACTTGTTTGCTTTTAATTTTAGTAGTTAATATGGTATACCAAAAGTTCCTGAATTAGATATTTAGAACCTTTTCAGTAAACCATTTTTCCTTAAAAAAATGTAGAATAGGATTGGAACTAGATAAACTCAATCATAATGAAGTGCCTTTCTAGATTAAGTTTCATTAAGTTACCTTAAATTATTAGAGTATAGAGAGACTAAGTCATTTAATAAGTGCAATAGGTAGACTAATATGTATGGGTGAGAAAATAAATTTTCTTAATAAATTAGTTTAGGGTGAGTTGTTAATTAGTTATAATGTATTAGTAATGTAAATGGCTAGGAACTTATGAGTTAAAAGATTAATGCATGATAAGTAAGTGGCTTATATTTTAAAACTGTTATCATGTTATGCATAAACTTTTCAAGTTTTAAAACATTTGTAACAAAATTCAGATCTCTTTTCTATTTCATTTAAAAGGTATTATACATTTTATCATTAACTTAAAATGAGGATTATCTGCATATATATAAAAATGGGATATTGAAGTCTAAACTTTAGATTCACATTGTTGTTCAAAAGATTATAAATGACAGTTTTTAATTACAACAACATGTAAGCTAATTAAGTCTACACTTTATAGATGTTTTGATTCTAATTGAAGATATGCTTTGATTCTGATTTGCTTCCTCTTGATTAACCAATGATGTGATATGGCTTTTGTTTTTATCTTAGATTCTTTCCTCAATTCCTTAAATAAACTTTTGAGATTCATCTTTGAAGTGAGTTAATTATAAATTGACTTCTGATCTTGAATGTTGGGTTTGTTTTTTCTTGTTTTTAGATGGAACAAGAAGGATCAAATAATCCAATAATTCCAATCAACGTCCAGCCTCCGAATGAAGAGGCTAGAGAGGCCTCTGGAAAAGAGATGCCTCCACAAGCAACAAAGCGAAAGGTTATGACAAAAAGATCCGAGGTATGGCATCATTTTACTGCATTTGTGGCTGAAGATGGAAGTAGAAAAGGTAGATGCAATTATTGTGGTAAAGAGTATGCTGCCGATTCAAAAAGTATAGGTACTCGTCCACTTATTTATCACATGAATCATTGCACAATGACCCCCTTCTTAGATCCTAATCAACGTGAAGTTAATGTAGTTAAGGGTGAGGGGGGTAGTCAAAATATTATGACAGCTTGGAAGTTT
>JANKOD010000006.1:21069266-21080575 GCA_026284645.1 Erythroxylum acuminatum
CTAATTCAATTTAATTCATGCTAACTCATGCCATCTAACTTAATTAATACTACATGTTAATTTATTCCACAATTTAAACCTTCTTCCAAGCCTTGAATCTTCAAATCATCATTCAATTCAACTTCTAATATTTTTCATGAAAATCCATCTGGTACTTAAACCATATTTTCCATTTCTTGTAAATTTCATAAATTCCTAGTTTCTTTATACATGAAGAGTCATGAACAATTCCTCAATTAATCAAAGAGGTTCGGGGCCCAACACTTGTAATAGATAGAGATCACATTTGGGCCCATGCCTACCCTATGGTCAACAAGACATGAGTAGGTTAACAGGTTCTTGGGCCTAATTTTTTTTTTCAAAAGAATCAGCAACCTGAGGCCTAACACCTATAATGAAAATCCCAATTTTCTATTTTTTAATTAAAAAATAGGTTGCTAGCCTGAGTCTAGCCTCAAGATCGACCGATGATAGAGTCAATAGAATTCTACATGATCAAAGGACTAATAACTTATAATGCAACACTAGGGAGGTCTTTGTTGTGTACATTTAGGACTATTTTATCACTTTACCAATTATTTCTAAAGTTCCGGATAGGGAATGAAGTGAAATGCATAGTGAACTAATGATGGTAATGCATTAGTGAATAACGTCGCTAAAAGTTGATACGAAAACCTTAGCTCATGTATAGGAGATTGACTAAAAGGACCTAGTGAGAGAGTAAAGAGAACCTAAAAAGAAAAAGACAAAATTAAATGTGAGGAGTTCACCAAGCCAAAAAAATTATGGATTTGAGATCGGACATAGATCTCGCCTTAAAAGCTCTGTTTAGGAAATGTACCATCATCCTTGATTAGAAGCCAACAAATATGTGAGGTATTAACCCTTAGATAATTATTTATAGGTAAAAATTCAATTCAAAAGTTAGCATATAAATTAAAAGAAACTTGTGTATATGAAGGAAAAGTTATAATAAAGGAAAAAGTGGAAAACTTGTTACGTGATGATTTCATAAGAGAGCTGTGATACCCTAAATGGTTGCCCAATATAGTGATGGTAAGAAAATCAAGTAGACAAGGGAGGACATTTATGGACTTTATAGACCTTAATATGGCTTGTCCAAAAGATAGCTATCATATTTTAAATATTGATTAACTTATATGCATAATTATAGGACATAAATGGCTAAGTTTTATAAATGTGCATTCATGTTATAATAAAATACTTATGATAAGGATAACTAAAATAAAACTTTATTTATGACTTATAATGACACATATTGCTTTAAGGTTATGCTGTTTGGGTTAAAAATGAGAGAGCCACGTACCAAAGATTGGTTAATAAGATACACAGGTCTTAATTTAATCAAGACATAGGAAACATGTATAGAAGATATGATAGTTAAAACTAGAAAAGAGGTAGACCATGTGGTACATCTAAAGAAATGCTTTAACATAATGCACAAGTATAAGATGGGGCTAAAATTATAAAAATGCATGTTTGGAGTTTTTTTTCTAGTAAGTTCTTAATATTCTTGGTGATAAAACATAGCATAGAAATTAACTTTAAGAAGTTAAAAGCTATTTAGGAATAACTTCCCCTATTTTATTAAAGATATATAAAGTTAGATGGCAGAATAATGAGTTTATTAAAGTTCTTATCTAAATTTGTCAATTGTTATTTTTCATCTTTTAAAAGTTTATATAGGCTAAAGATTTCGAGTGGGACCTCAAGTGTTAGCAAGCCTTTGATCAACTTAAAGTATATCCACAACACTCACCTTTGCTCTTTGCTATTTAAATTAGGAGTCATTATTCTTTTGTTTTGAATATCTAATTAGGATGTTAGATCAGTGTTGGTTAGGGTGGACCACAATTGATTATAACCTATATATTATATAAGTGAAATACTTTAAGAGTCTACAATGTGCTATATAAAATTGGAGAAAGCTACTTTGGCTCTTATTATATTAACTTATAAGTTGAAGCCTGTTTTCAGGCTTTTATGATAAGTGTGGAAACAAATTGTCTCCTCATCAAATCCTGCACAAACTCAAATCCTTAAAAGATTTTATTAAATGGTCAATAAGGTTAAATGAATTTGATGTTCATTATCTATCGAAGATAGTGCTTAAATCTTAAGTGATTTGGAGTTTCCTTATTAAAAGCATAGATAGCCTTATGATATATTAATTAAGAGATTCAGACTTCTATAGTGTGGATTATATATATGGATAGAACTTTTAGTAAGGAATGGAGTGAAGTAGGTCTAGTTATAAAAGATCTTGTTTACTTAGAGATCAATACATACAAAAACATGGGTTTAGGATATCCAAGAATAAATTAGAGTATAAATCAGTATCATCCGAAGTTAGGTTGGATACTAAACTACAAATGATGACCTTGCATATTTGTTTTAACTCACAATATGTAATCAACCAAGTAAAAAAAGGAATTTACAAGATTGAGAAAGAAAGTATGTAGAAATATCATGTGAAGTACATTTAAATGTTCTAAACAATAAATGTTGATATCTAACTTATCCCCCGAGATCATAATATATTGGTAGATAAACTATTGAAAATGGGGGAAAAGGAAATAAGAAGAAAGAAGTGGAATTGGAAAAAAATATCTAATTGGTGTATGATTTACTCCTCCAAGAAAACCATAAATGAGTGAATAAGGGTAATTAGAGCATACATCCAAGATGAAGTATTGCCAAGTGAAGCCTAAAAGGCTAAAAGTGTCGTTCATGGAGTTCTAAGACATGCAATGATAAATGGGTAGCTCTATTGACTATCCTTCACATTGGCACACCTATGGTGCACAACTTCTTATGAAATTAAATAGATTTTAGAGGAATGCTAAGAGGAAATAAGTAGTGCACATCAAATTGCCTCAACATTTCCCTAAAAAATTCTTAGACAAGTTTATTATTAGCATATCTTGAAAAATATGTGATAAATACGACAAATGTCAACAACATTTAACCTTTACCATAAGCCTATCGTAGATTATATGTCAATCTCTAGGTCTATCCTATTTATATATTTTGGATCCATTCCACCCTCACCCCCTCAATAATTAGACAAATTAAGTTCATATTAGTAATGGTAGAATATTTTACAAAATAGGTGAAAGTTGAAGTATAAGAAACTATCACAAATTGATCTATTAAATAGTTTATCAAAACCAAAATAGTCTATCAATAAGGGGTCCCATTGTTCATAGTTACAAATAATGGGTCCCAATTTAGTAGTAGGAGCCTTTCTTAATTTTGTGAAAAATAAAAATCAAACATCACGTCAGCGACTTAAACACAAACTTACAAATTAGTCAAGATAACTAACCAAATGATTCTTTAAGACATTTAGATAAGAGTCAATTGAGCTAAGAAAACTTGGATATACATGATGTATTCGATACTATATGCACATTACACTACACCAAGAACTTTTCTTGAAGAGTCAAATTTTAGAATAACATTTGGTATTGAATATTGGGTTCTAATAGAGCTTGGTACCAACAACTTTAGAGTAACGGGTTTCTAGTGTAATAAAAATAGTGAATGTCTCATAGGTGAACTATATATCCTTGAGGACCATACGGACAAAGCTTAATTAAAAAACATGACATATCAATAAAATGTGATGATGTTCAACCTGGATAAAGGGTCAAAAACTAAAAGAAAGAGATTCAATGCTACAAAGAACTAATGCTTCAAAAAAATTATAACTAGAGAAATTTGTGCCCAATTGGTTTAAGCCATTTTTTACTTAAAAGGTAATTAGGATTTGAACTAACAAACTAGCCTATCTAAATCATTAAAATACCAAGAACATGAAATGAACAACACTTGTGACATTAGTAATAGAACTTTTATTAATATTATTCCTAATTAAAATGGTCGTAATTTCTTTAAAAAAACCTTATTATAACTAATTTAGATATTAGAAAAGAGAATTTACATAATCAAATCATATGAAAACAAAGAAATGTTATAGTGATCAAGCATGTATCAAATTATCTAAGACAGTAAAATTAAATAGGCATGATAGATATAAACTAACAATTAACCTAAGGGAATAAACTTGATAGAGTAACAATTGGACTTAGTAAGAAATGTTTGTATTACACATCCTTTAATTTAAATTATAAAAAAATTAAGAATGAAAAAGATTGAAGTTAAAAATATATATATCCATTAACAACATATATTCAAAGTTCATAAGTCAGGAAATGATCAAATAAATACATCTAGGAATATTTACAAAATCAACCCCTAATAAGCTAAGGGGAGAATTATGCATTGGATGATGCCTCGTCTTATGAGAAATAATAAAAGACTTATCAACTACAAATCTATGATCTTAATTAAGTAGCAGGTCTATAAACTTGTCCTGTACATTCTCAGCATCAACAACATCTCCCCTAGTATTATTCTTTATTTAACTCTAAATCATCAACACTTAGATTTAACCTTCTCAATTTAAGCTACCAACAAAAGTTGTTAAAGTCCTTTATGAAGGATTTATTCATTTTATTATATTTGAGTAACTTGATGTTCTTTCTTTATATAAAATTTTAACATATAGTCGACTTATACTCTATAGTGGCCTATTTATACAACACTTCTTCAAACTAAGTCATGAATGCTATCATCTTTCTGTGGTCAGATTAAAGGGCCTCATGCTCTCATTTTAGTTTAACAATCTCCTTCCTTTATCCTTTTACAAGGCTATGAGATTCTTATTTAACTTATCATTTTATTTGAAGAGTTTCTACCAAGTCTAAAGTAACCTCTCCTAGTTATATAATACACAATTCAATAACAAATGGATTTTAAAGCATGAGCCATATTATATTATGTGAGAACAATATTCCTCTCCTATGATTCTTAATCAAGTACATGAAGTCTTTAAGGATAATAACAAACTTACGGACTTGGGAACCCATACTACTAGTTATGAACAAATTCTATAAACTTAGTATTCCATCGATTATAAAATGCTTCCTTAATGGTTTTGCTTGAGGCTTGTATAGTTTGGACATTCCTAAGACTATTAATTATCTTCCCTACTACCTCAATGGGAGTGTTATTCTTAACAAATATAAGTAAGATGATCTACTAAAGAGTAAGAGCATCCATTGTCCTCTTTTGATCAATAGTTAAGCTAGTCATAGGGCTAAATCCTCCGTTTGTATCCACCTTCTTCATCAAGCAAAGGATATCCATATTGGAAATATAAGAAACCAAGCTAAAGAAATGTTAGATACTTAAGAAGAAAAAATTAAACTTACAAGTCTACTTATATGACACTTAACTATTAATGACACTCCTCTTTATTCGTTACATCTCTATGAGATAGGGTAGGCTTCTTATCAAGTAAAGCATGTTCTTTCAGAACTGAGTTCCCCTTATATGTCTTAGTTAAATAAGAATTTACCCCCTTTATAAAGACCTAAATGCTCATCAGCCACAATCTTTTATACTAAGAAAAATAAACTTCTTGTTTACTTTTAAGTTCCCATAGAGACTACATCAATCCCATTTTAGATCTATAATTCAGGCTAAAGCACTTCAAAATTTTCTATTGGGTTTGATTTCACACACACACACACACACACACACACACACACACACACACACACACACACACACACAAGTAAGTTTATTGTAAGATCTATGTCACATAAGTAACAAGCCAAGAAGAAACATGCTATAATATCCCATAAGTGAGGATGCAACTAGATAAGGGATAGATATGTTTCTTCGAATAATGGATTGCGACCTTATTTATAAGAAGCGATCAAAAGAGGATATTTCCTACATAAAAGTTAACAAATTTTTTATTTTCTCATGTATTTGTTAGAGATAGAAATTTTAACTCGATTAAACTATAAACCAATTTTAAGAAAAAGTTAAAATAATTCCATTCTTATATAATATAATAAATTTCTTTACAAAAGATAAGGGGACCACGGTCTACATTAATTGCTAAACAGCCACAGTAAACCACTTAAAATAATAGTACAAGAAAGCCAAGATTAGAGGCTATAGAGCTTTGAGGTAGTTCATAGAAGCTCAATCCCATTCTTCAGAGTTAAGCCCTTTAGAGAAGTTTCATGCATTAAGGGAAGGCAAAAATAGCTCTCTTCAAGTCATAATCAAAGCTTTCTTTAAGAATTCATTCCTAATACAAATCCCTAAAATCTTCTTCTCTCTATAGTAACCCTTCCTTTAAAGAGAGCTTTAGATAGAGATCATCTTGGTATCCTTGCATGGAGCAAAATCAAGATATAGAAGCAGCAAAGCATACAAGGTATACTTTGAATCCCTAATTTAATACCGTAAGAATTCTAAGACTCTTTTGATATAAGGTCTCATATTAAGAAATTTTTTGCATGAATAGATTTAGGCATATTACCCATAGATCCGCCATGATATAGCTAGATTTTAGGGACATCCCATAGCAATATTAAAGCATGTAAATTGTTCTTTAGTGCTATAGATAGTTGCTCCCATTATTGCTCTGTTGGACCTTCTCTTATCCTGAAATCTTCTAAGATTTCACTCTCCAGATTTCTTGGATAGTGATAGCTAAGGATAGAATACAAAGCCCCCAGTTAGACTTAGAATGTTAAGGGATTAGCCACATAATTGCTTCTGAAATGGTAGTAATATTTGCACTTTATAGACATAGTCTTTTAATTGTATTCCATATTAGACTAGTGAAAGAGCATTAAAAAATCATATGATTTATGGTTTCCCTTTCACCCGTAAATAATATACATTCATCCCTTTGATTCAAAAAGACCTACATATCTATGGTACTCAACTTATCTTTAACTGTCAACTAAAAAATAAAAGCAGAACTTGACGTAATATGTTTCAGTCGAACTATTTTATGCCATGGTACATCAAGGACATTACAGAAGTAACTTTTCCTGAACTCCTTGGTAATGAATTTCATAATTGATATATTGCTTCAAAAGTAGCAGCCTTGTAAACCTATATTACAAGAATAGTAAGGGGTTAAGTGCTGAGTAGTCATAGGGAATTGAGTCCATTGGTTCTCAACAATCAATGATAAGACCATGGCCTTATCTGAGTAGTTAGAAAAGGAAACTAGAGCCTCCTAATGTTGGATAAGGGGACAAAAATTTGTCCAATTATCATACCATAGAGAAGCCCTCTTTCGATCCCCAACTCTGTAAACTATATCTCTTGTCACATTATTTCTATTTTTCGGTATTTGATTGAGAAAATTAGAATAGGATGAGTTAACTATTAGAGCCCAAATGCTTATCCCTTTGAGGAAGTAACTATGTAGCCATCTCTTATAAAGGGAATTCCTATCTTTAAGCACTCTCTTAGTCTCTTAATCATAAGAGTATTATTAGATAACTTGAATGAAATGATACCTAAACCTCTATTTTCCTTTGGTAGATAGAATTCACTCCACTTCACTATAGTAAGATTAGTACTTCCTTTAGAGTTTCCCCATAGTAACTTCTTTATCAAGCTCTCCAAAGTTTTGATAAGGTTTTTGGATAGGAATAAGTGGGAATTTCAACATATATGCAGTGAGTTAATTATTGATATAATCAATTAGAGCTTACTTCCATAGGACAAATCCTTGGTATTCTAATTAACAATCCTTTTATGAACTTTCTCCACTAAAAGCATGCATTTATTGAAGTTTAGTCTCCTTAAAGTGATTTAGAGACCTAAATAAGACATAGGGAGAAGTTTTCTAGACATTTATCACTTGAGGGGAGGAAGAAATGGCTCTTGTTAATATTTATCCTAAGGCCAGATATTAAGGTGAACTAGCTCACTACAATCATAATAACTTTTATTCATTTAAGGTGTGTGCCACAAAATATGACTAGATCATCAACAAAGCATAAATGTGTGAGGTAAACTCTTTTGCATTTGGAGTGGAATTTGAATTCAACATTGTTGGATAGGTCGTGTTTTAAAAGTTGAGATAGAACCTCTATGTAAAGATTAAAAAGATAGGGGGATAGGTGATCCCCTATCTTATACCTTTATAGCCCTTAAATAAATTGGAGGGAACTCTATGAGAATGCTATATGAATTTGTAGTAACACAAGTTTCATCCACTTAATAAAGGTATTTAGGAAACCAAATTCCTTTAAAACTTGAAAGAGAAAAGACTAATCAACAAAGTCATAAGCTTTGTTAAAGTTTACCTTAATGTTGCATTTCATACTCGAATAAAATTTTAGGAGTTCTTATGTCAAAAAGATGTTTTCCCTAATAATTCTCTCTTTGATGAATGTGGTTTGGTTATCACTAATAATTGTTCCAATGGCTTTCTTAAATCTATTTGCTAAAATCTTGGAAATGATTTTATAAATGAAGTTGGTATAAGAGATACATCTATAATCTTCGAAAAAAGATGGGCTGGTGTTTTTAGGGAAGAGGCATAGGAAGTTCATGTTAAATTCTTTCAAAAGCACACCATTGGTCAAGAATTCATGTACCATATTTTTGATCAAATGTCCTATCATTGGCCAAGATTTCAATGGGCCTTTATTCCATTCAAATGGAAATCAATATCATCTTTCTCCTTGCCGTCAATTGGTTTGATGAATTCTAATGAAGCTTTATTGGAAATTCTGCTAGTAATTAAGGATTGCAGGTACTTTAATGAAGAGTTAGATACCTGAGTAGATCCAATTAGAAGTTTATATAAATTAATAGCTTCCTTAAGGATATCCTCTTGGCCATATGATATTTTACCATCATTCTTTTTGAATAGATCATCAATGAGGGTTAGGGTATGATAAAAAAAAGATAGGGTCTATCATGAAATTCAATATTCAAACATCACTAATCCATACCTTTTCTAACTTTTTTCTTATGAACTACTTAGCTTTGCTATTGTTCCACATGAACTGGTAGCTCTCTTAATTTAAGTATGTAACTCTTATATGATCCACACAAACTTTAAAATCATCATTGTAGTTTTTAAGACTATATTAGCCCTTGGCTTTTAATCTATAGAGAGTAGAATTAAAATCCCCACAAATGATTCAAGGCTTATAAAAAGTAACTAAAGCCTTTGTGGATTTGACCATAAACTAGTTTTTAAAAAAATTCTAGATTGAAACTATAGACAAAAATGGAATATATAGTAGCTTTTTCCTACATAAAATGCAAACTTAAGATGCAAAAGCCGCTTATTTGTGTACTATTCCTCAGCTTCCACAAAATTAGTGTGAAATTGATGAATGGAAAGGATTTTCTACCGGGAACCTAGTTTCCTTAATTTATTTATGTTTTCCAGTTTGATCTTAATCCTTATAACAAAATCCCTAAAAGCATTAAGCTTATTAGGGCAATTCATACCACATACATCCCGAGCAACTATTGATATAGGGATTTATCTTTACCTTTAGAGCCCTTTTTCTTACTCTTTAGGATCTTTGTTTTAATCATTTCCACGAATTGGTTCTCCTCCATTACATTTTCTACCATATCCATAGCATCAACTTCATTTAGGTGAAGATCCATTTGGACCTTAGGGGATTTATTAACTCCAGTTTACCCTTCAACTAAGTCACTCTCATTCTTGAGAGTGTTTACTTGAGGAATCTCAGGAGAGATCATGTGGTTTTCAATTCCAACTTTTAAAAAACTTGATTATACAGTTGTTGGAATATTAGTCTGAGCTAAGTTTACATTAGGAGAGATGTTAGGAATTTCCTAATTTTCCAACTCTATGAGTTTGGTGTAATCTCCTCTTTTTAATAATTTCCCTGTTGCCTTCCATATTTTTCCTTGAACCCTAAGTGAAGGCTTCCAATGATAGGAAACTAAAACATTGTCCTCAATCAAATCATTTTTTGAACCTAATCACATGATAGGAGTGATGCCATGTAATTCTTTTGTGATATCCAAACTTACCTAAATTATAGCATAACCTACACTATTCTTTTTTACTATTTTTTCATCCATACATATAAGATTCCTTATGTAACTAGCCAATAAGATAAAACCTTGAGTGGTCCAATACTTCAAAGGTATATTATAAATGTTAATCCAAAATGGAATATTCTAGACTTTGACATTCTGTAATTTAATGCTAGGTTTCCAGTTTTGTATAAATAATGGAGAATGAGCAATGTGCTTAGAAACCTCCTTAGCTGTCTTATTTGCTTCATCATGAGATGAAAAGATGAATAGATTATCATATTATCTTCTGATAATAGCACCTTAATAAGTCTTCTAGTTATCGATTGACTAAATGCCCATTTATGTATGATAGGAAATAAAGGACTTTAATCCATAACGAAACGAGCTCCAACTTAAAGAATCTTTAAAACGACAATAGTTCTTCCATCCTGCAATTAAGGTTGATCATTGAAAACTTATTTTTGGCTTTTAATCGGTAAAGATTCATTCTCATTGGATGTAGCAACGTCTAGTGAAAATAAGGTTTTAATGTGAGATGATGAAGGGTTTTGGGAGGGTAAAATGGAAATGCATCAAAAGTTGCAATCTGTGTAGCTATAATTGTATTTTGAAAAGGCAAATAGCTTTTGGCAGTGAGTTAATTAGGCTTAATATATACTTAAAAGGAATAGGAGCCAAGAATAAAACTAAACAAGGATCAAAATAGCCTTCAATGAAATAGCCCCTAAAAGTAGAGAATCAAATACTATAGAAGAATGAAGAAGATGATGAAAACTATTAAAAAAAGAAAGATCAGGGATTTAAAGAAAAGGAACAGAGGAAGGAAGGAGTAGTGCAAAGAATTATGGTGAAAAAGAGTTTACTCAAATTATTCTACTATTTGTTAAGCCTAAGTTGAATGGACTTTAGGCCAAGTTCATTCTCCCTAAATTGTACTAGCTTAAGAAAAAATGATGTCATTTTAGCCTTCGGTCTGAAATTCTTTTGTTAAGCCTAACTTGACTTGCTGTTATTCCTTACTACCTGTTTCTAAATCACAACATCTAAATCTATATTTCTGATTAAATTGGTTATTACTCTTTCATTTAAGTAAGCCAAAGACCAATTATGTGCCTAAGCATACTTGAGACAATTGATATATTTATATTATATTTTTAAAGTCCATAATCTTGAAAAATTGGAAGCTCTTATCCTAAAGTTCTTACTATCACATTTCTCCTCTTTATCATACTCATGCCCTATATCTCCTTTGTCGGACCCCGGCCCCGGAGCCCGACTGTCCCGGGAGGTGAGCCCTACTGAGGCCCATTCCCGAGACATCTTGACTTACCTTGACCTCGTTGACATTCTTAACTCCTATC
>JANKOD010000006.1:21083458-21097686 GCA_026284645.1 Erythroxylum acuminatum
AAACACATATAAAGAGTAAACACTTAAGGTAGGAGGAAAGTAGCAATTTAACTAGAGAGGAATCAAGGAAATTCGATGAAGAGGCAAAAAGGAGAAGGTTTTCGGATGATGAAACCAAAAGCAAATTTAAAACTCATCTTTTTCATTCTTTCAACTTGGGAAAACCGAGAATGAAGCAAGCATTAAATGAAGTTGAGATGTGTCACTATGACACTTGTCCATTAAGAAGAAAAAGACAAAATCAATTAATCACTTGTAATAAAAGAATCCTAATAAATTAAATCTTCAATCCATTTTCAAGGGTCCCAATCACAATTCCAAAATAATGTATCCAATATTTCAGTGCCAGTTGACATAAATTTTTGGTACCGAAAACCAACCGGTTCGCCACTTGGCGATTTTTTCGGTCCGGGACTTTTCCCCAAAAAATTCCAGAAAAATTCTCCTAAAATGTAAAACACACCAGGAATCACTCCAATTAATTTTTCAAGCACAAATACCATATTATTCACAACAAAATTTCATTTAGGCACAAATATCGAGAAATGTCATGAATGTATGTACAGTTATTTTTCATGTGCAAAATTCAACTGTTCACAAATACCAGTATGCATGAAAATGTCAAATCAGTCCTAATCACTCTCACCCCTTTCCAAATTACTATTATACCCTTCCAGTTGGGGGTGAGATGTTACATTTAGTCACTACATATGAGATCAGATCCCACCTTGATTTCTCAACATTGGTCTCAAAGGCAATTTTAATTTTGTAATTTGATTTCATGTTTGATTGTTATGGATATCAATTTTGAAATTAAAATTAAAAAACTTAAGTTTAATATTAAATCCACGATTAAAATCTAAAAGGGTTCAAATAAATGTCTTTGAATCTTTAAGCTACATAAAATTTGAAAAGTTCATATTTATTCTTGTTTTACAAGGCCAAAAATTTTATAGACTAAGAGTATTAGAAGAAGCTCTAATCCTTTAGCCTCTTTTTACTCTTTTTCTGTCTTATTTAAGCTTTAAAATCAATCCAACTACTCCAATACTCAAAACATTTTTCTACTTGGCTACTGAGATGATTGTGAGTAGGTAAACTTCAAGGATGGACAATGAGCTATTTGACACCAAAAGTTTACAAGAAACTTGAAACATTGTTTGACTGTTTTATGAAGTTTGTTGATAAGTACCATACCCCAATTTTTTCTTTTTCTTAAATTTTATTTTGTTTTTTAATTACTATTGAGTTTCATTAATTTATATTCTCCCATATAATGCGTATTTTCCTTTTATTTTTATTCTTGAACTTGAATTTTTAAGTATTTTGCATTTTGGTGCTTAGAAGAGGAATTTATGATTTTTTGATAAATTATTTTAATGAGGATATATTTTGTGAATAATTGGTGGAAACTAGTAACTACCATTATCCTATTATCTAACTTAAGGATTGATTTTGGATTTTAATAAAAAATTAAAACTTAAACAAATAAAATAAAGTAGGCAACAATATTGAATAGAGAAACAATAAATCGCTTAGAAAATGATCGATATTAGAAATTAATGTCTAGGTTATAAATCCTCCTCAAAATTTTTAAATAATTACTCCTTTATTATGCAATTGTATTATTGAGTTATTGGACTGTGAAGATTCCTATAGTATGCTAATAGTTGGCCTCGAGTCTAATAACAACAAATCCTAAGGTTTTCAACTGAATTACTTAACTTAAAGTTTATAAGATTGCTTTACCGATTTGTAAATCCCCCTATTAGGTTTGACCCTAATCAAAAGGATTTATGTCATCCTATTTCTAAGGTTACGGTTAACTCCTTCCAATTATGGTAGATCTATTCAAACAAAGGTTTCTCAATCTATATGTTATGAAATCATATTATGATATAATATTTGGGATCTATTAAAACATATATTGAACTCACAATCGGATCACAATATACTAATTAAACCAATTGCATTTATAAAAGAATCAAAACATTAAAATAGGGTTTATCTAACCTAGAGACTAAAGGAATTTAGTTAAACATGATTGGAAACAAAATCAAACATAAACATAATTCTAAATCTCCCTGTTTGTCTTTTATCGAATATTCTTGCAAGGTAGAAGTTTGATATGGTATTCTCTTCGATCTTTCAATAAATTCTTCATGTTATCCATTTCTTTGGATCAAAATAGCCTCTTGAGTCACCTATGAGAATTTTATAATGCCTCATAATATCTTTAGAAGTCTCTGTATGTCTCCTCTCATGTCTTTTTACAACAAAATTTAGTGTTTTTAAGACTTACACAATTTGATACACAGTTATGTATCAAATCGTGTATAACCCAAAATACCAAAATTTACGATTCTGAACAACCTGAGAGAAGTACACGACTTAATGTATGGTCGTGTATCCCTTCTATGCTTCAAATCTTCGTTTTATGATGTGTTTTCATCTAAATTCTTCTCCTTTAAGTCCATAAAGGCAATTACAACCTATAAACACACTTGGAGCGAATTAAGTACCAAATATACAACAAAAGTATAAAATATCAAGCAAAAATACATCAAATATGAATTATAATTATGATCAATTATGCATATATTAGAGACATTTCCCTATATAAGTTATCCACTACAAGAGCTTTATATGATAAAGTGCCTATTCATCCTATGATGTTTGCCATAACTCACCAAGAGATAGTAGCTTCATTAGAAGTTCAAATTGGTATGGTTCATTGTTTATACATTGATTGATTCTAGGCACAACCTATTCCTTTATTGCTTGTGATTTTGTTCCAAATGTTAATTGCGTTATAGGTGATTGGTATATGTACTAGCTATTGATTTTTCCTATGATGGATAGGTTTGAGTGTACGAAAGTCTATAAAGATTGTGTGTTAAGGATTGGGAAGTGTGAGTTAAGGGTATATCTAACCATTTAGACCTTTAACGTGATTTTAAAGATGGATAGTTTATAAGAAGGCAAAGTAATGGTAGATTGTCTTAAAAAAAGAGTAAATTTTTAGTGTTGATAGAAAAAGTCATAGAATTATAGGAGAGAGGGATGTTGATAGAAAAAGTCGTAGAATTATAGGAGAGAGCGATATATTGCAAAACTATATCATTTTTATGATGGTAGTGAGGAGAATGATGAAGAAAGGGTATAAGGGCTGTTTAGCTTATATAGTGGACAAGGGGAAGAAATGGAAGAAATGTCAATGGTGAATGAACTTAAAAATGTTTTCCCCTAAAACCTTTTGGGATTGCTACCTAAGAGGGATATTGAATTTTTACCATTAATAGGGTTCTACGAACCATGCCAACATTGTAAGCTCCTTATCATATAGCTTTATATGAGATGAAGGAACTCAAGGTGTAGTTGTAAGAAATGATGGATAATGGTTTAATTTGACTAAGTACACCAACGGGGAGAGGAATGATGTATTTATGAAGAAGAAGAAAGATGCGACCATAAGGTTGTGTATAAATCACATGGCATTGAATAAGGTTATAACTTGGAATAGGTATCCTTTGCCTAAGATTGATGATCTTTTTAAGTAGTTGTAAGAGGCTATAGTGTTCCCTAATACAGACTTGAGTTCAGATCAATTGAGGATTAAGGAGTTAGATGTTCCTAAAATGATCCTTAGGATTTGATATAGGCACTATGATTTCTTAGCGATGTCGTTTGGTTTGACAAATGCACCAACAATATTTATGGATTTTATAACCTAAGTTTTTAGGCCTTACTTGGATAGTTTTATTATAGTCTTTATAGTTGACATTTTGGTGTATTCTAAGAGTAGAGAGGAGTATGTTGATCATTTGAGTATAATGTTGCAAACCTCGAGAGAGCACCGACTGTGTGCTAAGTTTAACAAATGCAATAGAATGAGGTTGTATTCTTGGGATATATATTGCCGAAGAAAGAAGTCTTGGTAAATCATAAGAAGATTGAGGTGATTATAAGATGGAACCCATTAACTAATGTTCATGATTTGAGAAGTTTCCTAGGGTTGGCCATGTATTATAGGAGATTTGTGTAAAATTTCTGCATCATAGCTTCTCCCATAACTAAGCTGTTACAAAAGGAGAGCACATTTAAGTGGGATGAATGGTGCTAGGAGAGTTTTGAGACATTAAAGTCTAGATTATTTAGTGCACCAATATTGATATTGATATTGATGGTTAGTAGAGAGGAATAGGTGGGGTATAGTGATGCTTCATGGAGCGATGTTGGTTGTGTGTTGATGCAAAAAGGAAAGGTGATAGTATATTCATCTAGACTGTTGAGACTATATGAGATGAATTACCCTACCCATGATTTAGAATTGACGATAGTGATTTTTGCATTGAAAATTTGGGGACATCACTTATATGGGTAGAAGTGTTAGGTTTTCGAAAATCACAATAGTTTAAAGCACTTAATGACTATGAAGAAGTTGAACTTGAGATAAAAAAGGTGGATTGAATTGATGAAGGATTACTAGTGCACCTTTATTACTGGAGAAAAGTAAATGTAGTAGTTGATGCACTTACTAGGAGGACTTATGAAATTTTTTGTATGATGTTTCAGTTGATAGATTTGAGAGATGAATGTGGAATTGGGTAATGATGAGCGAGGTACATTGTTGGCTAGTTTGAGAGTTAGGTTTATTTTGAGGGAGATGATCAAGGAAGCTTATGAAAGGGGTAATGATTTGGTAAAGATAAGAAGTGAAGTGAAGAAAGGTAAAAGAGTGGGATTTAAGATAGGTGAGTATAATATGTTTAGGTATAAGGATCGATTATGTGTGCCTAATGATGACAGCCTTAAGAGAAAATTATAGAGAAGGGGTATTGTTCGCCCTATACCATACATGCACTAAGATCTATAGAGATCCAAAGTAGTATTAATGATGGAATAGGATGAAGAGAGATATTTCGTACCTTATGAGTAGATGTTTGAGTTGCCAACAAGTTCCATCGGACAGGCTTCATCCTTTACCTATCCCTAAATAAAAGTGGGAGAAGCTGAGAATAGACTTTGTGTGTTGGTTACTATAGACTCAAGTTGGGAATGATGTCAAATGGGTGATTATGAAAATATTGACTAAGTTGGCTCACTCAATAGCTATTAAGATGACCTTCAACTTATAGAATTTGGTGGAGCTATATTTGAGAGAGGTATTGAGATTGTATGGAGTATTAGTATCCATCATTTCAAATTAGGATCCTAGGTTTACTTTGAGGTTTTGGTCTAATCTCTAGTGAGCTTTGGGGATAAAGTTGCATTTTAATAAAATATTTTATCCCCAAATCGTTGGATAGTCTGAGAGAATGATTCAGACTTGGAGTATATATTGAGGTTATATGTAATGGAGTTCTAATGAAGTTGGGTTCTTCATATGCCTTTATTATAATTTACCTATAATAATACTTTTGGTGTTAATATTGGGATGGCACCTTATAAGGCAGCACATGGGAGGAGATGAAAGAGTCCTTTATGTTGGGATGAGGTAAGAGATAGGTAGTAGTTGGGACTTAGATAGTGTAGAAGACAGTTGAGAAAGTTAAGGTGGTGAGAGCCAAGTTGAAGGAGGTACAAGATAGGTAAAAGAGTTTTGTAGACTTAAAAAAGAAGGTGCCACCTTGGAAAGGGATAATGAGATTTGGCAAGAAGGGGAAGTTGAGTCTAAGGTTTATTGGTCCATATAAGGAAATTGAGAGGATGGGACAGTGGCCCATAGATTGACATTACCTTTAAGTTGGTGGAGATTCATGATATATTTCACGTGTCTATATTGAGAAGGTATAAGAGTGATCCATCGTATGTGTTAGATGTGACACATTCAAAGTTGGCAGAGAAGTTAGACTATAAAGAGGAATCAGTGGCTATCTTGGCCCGAGAGGTGAAGGTGTTGAGAAATAAACACATCCTACTGGTCAAAGTGCTTGAAAGTTGGCATTCAAGGGAGGAAATGACTTTGGAGGTAGAGAGGACTGCAACTCAAGTATCCTCATCTTTTTGATAACCAAGGTACCTAAATTTCAAAGGCAAAATTTTATTACTAGGGGGAGAGTTGTCATGTCCCAATTTTTTCTTTTTAAAATTTTTATTTAGTTTTCTCAATTACTATCTAGTTCTTTTAATTTATATTTTCTCATATAGTGTACGTGTCCCTATTGTTTTTATTCTTGACTTAGAATAGGAATTTTCAATTTTTTTGCTAGAATTAGTTTAATAAGGAGATTTTTGTGAATAATTTATGGTAATTAGAGGATAAAATTGGTAATTTAGAATTTTTGAGAAAAAGGTTTAGAATAATTGATGTTAGTGAATAAATTAGACAAAATGTGTTGGAGGTGAAGTAAAATGCATTTATTAAAGGAAATTTATTTTGAGGTAATTAATGTGCTTATAAGTGAGAAAATATGTGGAACTATATTAGGATAATAATAAAAAGTGAATGGACAATTGAGGAGAAAAAAAAGGAAGAAATAGGTGGAAAGATACTCATTAAGGACATAATTAGTATTTTGGCTATAGAACGTTGATGAAATTTTTAAAAATCTATCATTTAGGGTTTATGAGCTACAAAAGGAGGGAAATTTGAGAAATAGGGGTGGTTGCATTCCTAGAGGAGAAAAGGGAGAGATTTTGCAAAGAAAGAGAGAGAGTAAAAAGAAAGAAGAATAAAGAAAAAAGAAGAAGAGAAAAAGAAATAAGCAAAGGGGGCATGAAATTATCACATTCAAAACTGAAGAAAACATACAAATTTTAAAGGAAGTGAAGGAAGAAAAAGGAAGAGTCTTAGAGGAAGAAGAAGACTTAATTTTCAATATAATATAAGTGGGAATGCATCCCTTCTTAAACCTCTATTGAAATGAAATTTTATGTAATCATTTTTTAGTAAAATTTTATTGGAAATATAGATATTTGATTGTTCCATTTGGGTCTTGTGTGAGAAAAATTGACTATTAAGTAAAAGAGTAGATAGATGATTGTTTTTTTTTGGATATGGTTTGAATAGTTGAGTTATAATGGCCTAGGAAGTTCAAGAAATTAATTACGATTTTTGGAATGATTAAATCTGGAAATTTTGATGTATTAAATAGGAATTTAGTTATGGAAATGTAATTTATTTAATGGGAGCATAATGGGTGATTAAGGATTCTTAAGGGTTTCTAAATAGGCTTAGAAAATTCCTATACAATTGGAGTTTTGTCTCATGGTTTTATTGCTACAAATTTTTATAATTAGAATATACATTGTGTAATTGAGAAATAGGTGTAGGGAGAGTGTAGGAAATTGCTTTCCTAAGGAGTCTAAGAGAAAGAGGATAAATGAGAAACTAAAAATGAAAATGCATGTTACTAATTAAGTATATATTTTATTTTATAAGTGAATAAATTATAATCATATGCTTAAAATGGATCGTGTAAGAAGTGTGTAAATGATTATGCAAAGTTTTTGGTGTATTAATGATGTTATATAGAGATGGTCCCTTGATTTTTAGGTTGTGTTAATTTTTTTTTGTATGACATGTATTATAAGGTAAATGGTTGTTAGAAATAGGTTGTTTAGTGGAATTGGACTTACTTGTTGGAAATGACTTTACATGTTAGAATTTAGTATTTTCATGAAATTTTTGGTTTTTAAATAAATGGTTAGCTTAAAACAATTAATGAAAGAAGGGAACTAGGTGAGAGTTATTATATATAGATCTAAGCAAGATGACTTAAGCAAATTTCCTTAGGTTAAACCTAAGTGAGGTAGTTTAGGCAATAGACCTAAATAAGGAAGCTTACGAAATGAAACGGTGATGTCTAGGTTAAAGAGCAAATGAAAATAAGCTTAAACCTGAGAAATAACACGCGTGCTGCGAATGAAAGACTTATGTGATTCTTGGCTAATAGAGTGATGCATGTTCTAAGTTTGGGTTTTTTGCTTGCGTTATTGACGTGAAATGAGAATAATGAGGTTGTACCTTGATGAATGAAATGATGTTTGATTCGAGAATGGATGTTTACTTACACCTTGATGTGAAATGTAACTGATTGAACTTATGTCATGATGTGTGTGGTGTTTTTGTTAGAATATTGTAGACACCTTTTTAGGCATGGCTGTATGTGAATATAGGTAGTAAACTTATGACTTGTTTTTATATAGGTACCCCAATGTCAGGTTAATACTATACAGTCTATTTCAGTCTCTGTTTAGGTGGGGCTGTGACAGTAAGATTAGTTTTAATAGTAACTATAACCAAAGAAATAAGTAACTGCATGATAAGCCTAGATCTTGTTACTGGTGATCTACAATGAGTTTTGCTTTCTATGGTATATAGGAACCCTTATCGCTGGTGGTGATAGAAGTAACAAGTGGCTTCAAGTCACTGTATAAGCAAGTTGCCATGTAAGGAGGGAGGCAATAGACGCTGGAGAAAGAAGGATGTGTTTAGAAATACGCTAAACTATCTTAGGTCTAAGATGACTATTTTTGGATCGAGGAATTAGCTAATCTAGGTTAGGAATAAGGTATTCCTAGCTTAGAACAAGACTTGTTTGGTAATAGGGATTATGTTATTCCAAGGTTAGAATACGTTTGTTCAGATACATGTTTATTTGAATACAGGTTTAAATGTAAATTAAACTTAGAAATGGTAAGTTGTTAGGTGTTTGGGTTAAAGTAATTCCAAAACTAAATAAAATTATTTTAAGTGTCGAACAATATATTCTTAATTTAATCTAGTAGTAAAAAAAAAAAGAGCTTTAAATTCAAAATAAATTATTA
This sequence comes from Erythroxylum acuminatum, assembly GCA_026284645.1. Classification (NCBI taxonomy): domain Eukaryota; kingdom Viridiplantae; phylum Streptophyta; class Magnoliopsida; order Malpighiales; family Erythroxylaceae; genus Erythroxylum; species Erythroxylum acuminatum. Next base: position 21,092,231 of record JANKOD010000006.1, read on the forward strand.
AATTGAATCAATTATTTTTCTTAACATGATTCAACAACACAACAACACTCAGTATAAATCTCACCGGAGTGCGAGGTCTTGGGAGATCCTGTAGTACGTACCCACATATATGAATGAAAAATAAAAAAATACAAATAATCTTAACATGATTAAGAATAATAATTAGATTGATTCCTAATTTAATTTTAAAAAATTATTTCATAGAATTATAATTAATTATTTTTCAGTTAGATTGAAATTAATTAATTAGACTTATTAAAATTAAAAATTGTTTTATTAAGTAATTAAGAAAGGTATTTATTAATTAAAGTTATTTTATTTTAATTTAATTGAGATAAATTAAATTTATTATTTTAAATAATAAGTTTCTTGATTTATTAAAAAATGCATTTTTTGTTAAATTTGAAAAGTGATTTCACATACTAATTGAGAAAAATGAGCCTTTTAAATATTTTAATTTTTTTTAATTTATTAAGAAATGATTTGTAATTAATTGAGAAACTAATTTATAAATAAATAATAGAACACTTTTTAAATCAAATTTAAAAGTATTTTATTTAGTTTTGAAAGTGGTTCTTATAATATTAGAAATATTTTTCTAACTAAGGAAAAAAAATTTCTAATTAGATTGGAAATATTTTTTCTAACTCAGAAAAGTTATTTCTGATTGAGTAGAAATAGTTTTCTTATTATATTTAAGAGTCTTCCTTATAAAATCCTACAAATGGAGTTTTTCTAAATTATAATAAGTAAGAGGACTAATTTATTGAATTTTTCAATCAATTTTATTAAATGAGTCAAAAAATTGAAAATAATTTTTTATTAAATTTGAAAATTATGTTCAAATCAAATTAATTTTCTATTTTTAATAGGAATATAATTAATTTAGGAATCAATAGATTTAATCTAATTTAATTATATAAAGAGTTAAAAATAATATTTTAGATTATAAAAATCAATAATTAGAATCAAATAAGGTTTGAGGTATCATGCATATAATTTGATTATAATTGTATGAGAAATTGTATGATTACACTTATATGTTTGATATCTATTTACATGTATTTTGTGTTTGATAAGACTAACAAAATTAAATTACTTATTAAAATATTAAGTATACGTTGAAAACGTGATTACTGTCTTTTATTATTTAAGTATAAAATCAATATTTTATTTATTTTAAGGCTTAATAAGTGATCCAAAGCCACTTTAACTGAGTATATTTATTTTAAATTAATGAATCATATTTAACAAATATTACAAATACTGTACCAGTACTGATATTTGATTTGGTTCTAGTATGATATTGTACTGATACCAGTTAATATCGAGTACCATTCTGGGTAATTTTTTAAATTTATAAAATAGTCTCTGACGTTCAAGTTTTTCTTTGTGGTTTGAGAGTCTTAAGACTGAATTTATTGGTTTCTGAGTTTGTTCGGTGTTGGGATATAATTGGAAAGCTTCTAGTATTTATATCAGGGATGAGAAACAAAAAGATGTGTCCAAAAGTAGCTTCGCTTCAAGTTTTCTTTTACTATCTCCTGATACACTTCATCTCAGTATTGGACTTAGATATATGTTTCATATTTTGAGGCGATGAGGTTAGCTTGCTTGTTTGTGCTTGCTTTACTAACAATTCTCTTTTAGTATGCTTTTTTTTTGTGTATTTAGATCTTGTTCTTGCATTTAAGTCTTATATAATCTATATTGGGATATGGGAATCCCTTTTCCTCTTTTTGGCTTTTTGCCACTGGTATTGCATGTCAAGACAGGAATTTCGATCATCTGTACTAGGATTCTCCCGTATCAAGAATTATGATTTTAACTTAACAATAGGGCCCTGTGACTTTTTGGTTCATCATGCTATCGCTCTAACCCACTTCTTTCTCGAGAAGAGGTGGCAAACATGCTTAATCCGTTTCCCTCCTTTTCCTACTAGGATTGGATCTTTTGTATTTAGCTCAATCCTTTTAGTAAATGTAAAGATCTCAAACGAGAAAATGGTATAATAATGTGCTAAAGAGAATGCCGAAGGCAGGGCTAGTGAAATAGCAGACTCAAAGCTATGGAGTTTGGGTGTGGATTTGTCCATATCAAGTTCACAGCTCGAAGCTAAAATTTCTTCATCTTCATCTTTCGAGTAAGCCCTGAAAGGAGAAGGAAGGCTAGATGTTATGCCAATAATCCCAATGTACTCTGCGGATAGAGTAATACATAGAGTTGAACATAGTAAAATAAGAAATCAAAAAGAAGAAAAACTTCAATTTTCAGTTTTCTCCACTGTCTCAGCAACCAACTCTTCAGATTTTCAAGTCCAATGATGGCCCCTATGTAATAATGACATGCATAACTAGAGAAATGGTGAGCAGAACTTTGCACCATAGCAGGTATAAGCAGAACTTTACAACATAGCAGGTATATTTTTCATGCAAATTTCTTAAAACTTTGTCTTCTAAACTTACATCTCCTAATGAAGATTTGTAGCTTTCTTTTTTAAGCTTTTATTTTTTATTTTTTATTTTGTTATTTAAAATGTTATTTTTACTTTTTATTTTTCATCTTTTTATTTTATATATATTTTCAAATATCTTCATGTCTTATTTGCACGCGGGTCTATCGGAAACAACCTCTTTATTTAGGTAGGGGTAAGGTTGCGTACTATCAAACCTCCCCAGATCTCACTTTGATACGGGATTCAACTAGGTGTTGTTGTTGTTGATGATGATAAAATAGTCCCTGAATTTTTTAAAAATTGCAAAATAGTCCATTAGTATATTGTATTGTATATTTTATAACTTTACGTCAATCTTGTCTCCAAAATTCATAATTATAGAAATTTAAAATAACAATAATTCATTTATTTTTATTAACCCATTCAGCCAAAAGAATCGATATTATCAATGCAAATTGGATGTACTAACTACTTGTTCTATTAATAGCCTTAGTAAGCAATAAAATTAAATTATTAAAAAAATTATAAGAAATTTTGTCCAAATTAATAATGATAATAAGATACCTTTTTGGAAGCTTTAAATTGTATTGAACAAAGACTAAGTCATGCAATCTTTTATGCTTTAATCTATTCCTTTTCTTGGAATGGATGAATTCAAATGTGCTTCAATTCCTTTCATAACTTGCTACACTCACACAATAACTTAGAATTCGAATTGCAAACCTTTGCAATTTTAGAACACCACTTCCGAATTGGTCCCACCAAGAAATTTTAAGTTGTAAGACAACAAAATTAGCGTTATAAACAAAATAAAGTGATGATTAATTTTCAACAAATAACAAAAGTGAAAAAATATGTACCTAAATTAAATTTTGCTCTTTGACGAATAGTAATTAGCATCCCAAAAACCCAAAAGTCTCCTTATAAATCTCCATTTATGAGCTTAGAAAATCTTGCATCATCTCATAGACAATTGTTATTAAATTTACAGTATCGACCAATATTCGGCTGATATCATATGAAATTGTCGATACCGATAACCACCAGTATGGTAACTTCCATCCAGTACTGACTGGTATAATACGAGACACATTACATTATACTTAACTAAATTTGAATGATTTGGATGAGTGACTTATGATTATATGAATTTAGAGGTATAGTTAAGAATAGCATATGTATATGTTTTGATAAGAGTTGTCGCCTAATAAATTTAGGAGTCATATGAGATGTGATTAATAAGGACATTATCTACCTAATTTAAGTTTAGTTGGTTTAGTCCACTAAAGAGATTAGAGTAATATTTCCAAATAGTAGTAAGGGATATTATTTTGAATAAAATAGCTGAAATAACCAAATATATAATTAAAGTATTGATTTTATTTAGTTATCGTGATATATAACTTATTTCTTGCTTTCTTACATTTATATTTTATTCTAAATAAATTTTGCCTTTGTTAGTATAATTGTTATCAAGAATTAGTGAACCAAATTTCTTAGACGTAAGTCAAGTTTAAGAAGAGTTCTTAACAGGATAAAGAAGGTTTTATATTCATTATGAAATGTTGTATTAATTCTTATTGAGGATTTTGATGACAAAGTTTGAAAAGATATGTCAATATCATATAGATGAAAAAATATAATGATATTTTGAATTGAATAACGTCTCATAAACTTTAATAGTAACATGTAAGGTGCATTTCAACATTATGATAGCACAATGCAAATAGTTGCATATAATATAGGTAAAAGGTATAGTACCTTATTGAAATCATTTACTCAATTTAGCCTACTAAAAGCATAAATATGGACTACAAATGAAAGGATTTACTATAGTATGATGATATTTATCATTAAAAGGAAAAATGATTGTATGACTTTTCATCCTAATGCATGATATGATAAAGATCATATATATTTTTTATTTATGCTATTGAGTATTTGATATTGAATTTGGATTCAACATCACTATAATGTTCAAGATATAATAAAAAATATGCTAAGTAAAAGTAGTTGTTCTAAGTTTGTACAGATAGCTTGTAACTGTTAAATCAAGGGAGAAATATAAGGGGCAAAATACCTAGTTAGATTGTAACATCCCACCCCCGACAGGAAGGGTAAAATAGTAAATTGGCATAGGATGAGATTGCTAGGGATTTATTAGTATTGTCCATGCATACTAGTGAACAGTGAAATCTGTGCACATGAAATAACTGTACATGCATACATGACATTCCCGGTAATTGGGCCTAAAGCAATTTTATTATGCTTAACGTGGTTATTGGGTTTGAAAAATTATTCTGAGTGCTCCATTGAGTGTTTTATATTTTACGGGATTTTCAAGAATTTTTCTGGAATTTTCTGAAGAAAATTTCAGGACCGGAAAAATCGTCAAATGGCGAACCAGTTGCTTTTCGGTAGCGAAAATTGCTACCCAATGGCACTGTCATAGTGGGTGTATTATTTTGGAATTGAAATGAGGGCCATTGGACTAGAATGGGTCAAATTGTAGTAGGATTTTTAAATCCTATCACAAATTTTGTTTTATTTCACTTTGTCTTATACCTAATTTGTTTTTTTGTTCCATGCCACTTGTCCTAAGGCCTTTAATGCTTTTGTCTCATGTTCCTTGCTTCTCTCGGTTATTGTCTTCATAAAGGAATGAAAGATGCATTTTGATTGTTCATTTTACTCATCAACCGAAACCTACTTCTCTCTTCACTCCTCCATCGATTTTTGGTTCTCTCCTCAAAGTGTTCTTATTTCCTCCAACCTCACCTTAAGAGCTCTTCTTCTTCTTGCAACCAAGTTAGTTTCTTGTTATGGAGAACAAGTGTTAGAAGAAGTGGTGAGAAAGAATAGCAAAGAAAGAATGGAAGGAATTGAAGAGTGAAAGCTAATTAGGTAAGTTGTATAGTTAAGTGTTAATTATGCTTTAATTATGTAGTTAATGAATCATGGTTGTTAGATGCATTCAATGGGAATTTTGGTGTAATTATTA
>JANKOD010000006.1:21097786-21126349 GCA_026284645.1 Erythroxylum acuminatum
CTAACTATTAAGTGGTGCATTTGGTGCACTAACAATTAAGTGGTGCATTTGGTGCACTAACAATTAAGTGGTGCATTTGGTGCACTAATAATTAAGTGGTGCATTAACAATTAGTGGCACACCATATTATTTCTATCTTTTATAACATTAACAACTTTTTTCTAATAATATTTTTTTACCAAACGTGCCGATTCACATTCAGGTAAAATGACGGGCCATGTTAACTGATTCCGAATTACGAAAGACTTAGTTTCATACTGCATACTGAAACATATATACAAATGAATCATTGATACTTGTAATGGAAAAGCCTCAGAGCATATATAAATGATGACCTACAATAATGTTCTTTCATTTGGCAGATACGCAATAACGTTATTCATTTTTGTCCCAATTAATCATTTCATTTGACTAGGGTCTTACTATATATATATATTAATGTACAATTACAATATGCATTAGTTGAAGAATTAATTTGGACTAGACTAGAAATAGAATTGGGAGAGACGACAAAGCAATGGACATAGACAAGATCGTCATACATCGCGTCGGACGGGCCGCCTACTTCTTGGATTTCCGAACGGAGTGAACTGCTTGGCTTGTCCTCAGCCTCCCTTCTTTATCAATTATCTAAGTTCCCTTTCATTCTGAAGGAGACACTTTCCATGTCTTTTCCTTTACACTCATCGCTTACCATCACCAGTTTATAGCTTTCTATTGGACATTGCAATCTATATGAACTTAGATGTCTAATAATCTTTAAAATAATAACATAATAATCTACCATAGTAAATTGATTAAAATAAGGATAAAATAATTAATAGTTTGGTTTTAACTATAGTTAAACACCTAGTAATCATTTCTAATTCAGTATGCTTTTAGTTACTTACATGGTAAAGAAAATAAAGCTTTAGTTTGGTTTCAACCATAGTTAAACAACTAGTAATCATTTCAAATTCAATATGCTTTTAGTTACATACATGGTAAAGAAAATAAAGCTTTTTTATTGCTTATTTATAACAAGGATACGAATTAAAGATCTTCTAAACTTTGCTATTTGTCATTTAAGTTTAATCTCATAAAATTGTCAATTAAGTGTCAATACTTTCAAAAAATGAAAATTTTAATTCAAAATATTGTCTTTGTTAATGTTTTACTGTTGCGATTAACGAAACATATAAAGATTGATATTTAAAAGAATACGTGATTCTTCTTGTTATTCATCATCATCATTAACATCCAAGAAGTCCCGTTGAGGTGCAGGGTCTGAAAAAGTTTGATAATACACACCCTTACTCTTACTTAGTAGAAAGAAAATTTCCGATAAACCCGCATACAATGCATCATGACGATACTAGAAAATTATATATGAATGTGAATACAAATTCAAATAAATAAATAATACTAAAACAATTAAATACAAAAATGCAAACAATACAAAAATACAAATAAATAATAAAGAGAAACAAAAAAAGTATGTGATTCTTCTTGTTAATTAACGAAAAACACCCTTAAGTGCAATTTGTCATAAACAAACAAATGAAGCCAATTGTTGATAGCTTTTATGCCTACTTGAAATTTGAGTGCATAAGAGGAATTCTTCCAAAGTTTGTACCTAACTTCTTGTCAATGATATTCTGGGCTTTGAAAAGACTTGGAGAATATAAGTCTAAAATACTAAAATGCTAAAGAGTATTTTATTGGAGAACATAAGTCTAAAATACTAAAATACTCGTTGTGCTTGTGTTAGTTGTGTTAAATGGTTAAAGTTTTGCGGGTGTTTGAGGATTTTATTGCGATTTGGTTGTGTTGCGGATACTCTAGTCTTTTTATTGGTCCTTCTGGTTGGTGCACAAGTTTCAGGCTTGTGTTGTGTTTGTTTGGTGGGGGGCACGGATCTAGGGTTCCTCTTGGTGCTGGTCGTACCCTTGGTTGGGGTTAAGATTGTATTTCCTTTTTGCCATTTCCTTGATGTACATATATTTCTTTTAATATAAATCACTGAATTATATATAAAAAAAAGAGTGTTGGAATAAGTTTTGAATTAAAGAGATGATTTGATTTAGGTAAAAGAAAAGCATAAAATACAAACAAAATTTGAAACATTGATAGGATTTTTTGTTTTCCTTTTTCTTTTACTAATAGTATGTTTATACTTTTCCCCAAATGTAACTCCTTTAAGTAGTTCTCTAGTAACTTCCCAACTTTCGATTTCCCCTATTGTGTCCATGTTTTGACTAACTGCCTATCACATGTTTATTATATCTCATATGTACCGCCTATTACATCCTGCATTTCCTTACCACTTTCTGTGTCCAAGAATTCTTAGGCAAATGACTTCCAAAACTTCTAATATTTGAGTCTTTTCACTTTACCAATTAGGTTGAATTCTTCCCACGTTATTTACAATTGCCCCCGTATATGTTTGAATGAGCAAACCAAATATATGATATTAAAGACCTTTTAACTTCCACAAAATGATTGCAAGGTCATTGTTCAAAATCTTAGATACGGGTCGATAGTTTTAGGAAGTTTAAGAATCAAAGAGAATATAGCTAGAAGAATAGGCTTGAAAACATCATAAGGATGATCTTTGTACAACCTTTAACCAAAGAGAATCCTTAATTGAAACATTGGGCACAAAGACTATATTAAGATTCCTTCTAATAAACACCCCATGAAATTCTCTTAAATCACTCAAATTTTCTTCCTTAGGTGGTTCTTAATTTGGCTCTTGAAGTTGTTGATCTTTCAAGGAGTAGATTTCGAATCCTCGAATCAAACCTCATCCTCAACTGAGAATTGTTCTTCTTCAAAAACCAGTTCAACATTTTCACATCCTTCTAGTTCTTCAAAATTCTTCATGATTTGTTGCTTTCAAATTTTGACTTTTGCGGTTGCAATTACCACCATTACCTTTTGTGAAAATCTATTCATTAGCTTCCTTTCTAATTGAAACCTTTATCAACCTATCAGCAGGCACAGTGCTAGTTATTTTTACTAATATTTCTAACTCTTAGCTTATATTTTCTTCATCCTTATTTTTTGAACACTCTCCACGTGATAACTTTTGAATGTGAACAGGCTTCACTTGAAATCCATATAAGTTTGCCTCTGCTACAACTAACTTAGAATCTACCAAGATAATTTCTACCTTGTTGCCTTTCTATAAAAGAAAAAGTTAATGAAGAGATGAATGAATACAAAAGCAAGAAGGAATCTAAGCTCTCCCTAATAAAACTTGATAACTAACATGTGTGTCTACGCAAAGAAGATTCCCAATGCTTTAACAGTTTCACAAGAAAATGTAGCAAAAAATACCTCAGTTGGGATCAAATCTATATTGTCATTTCCTAAGATTTCCATCATTTTGGTCAACGTAATATTTATTTTCAACCCATTGTCAACCAAAACTCTTAAAATTGGTCTACCATTAATGTGAGATTTAATATATAAAGGCTTTATATGTTGAGCCATGGTATCAGTTAGTTTTTTCAGTACTAATGTTTTCTAGAATTCTTGAACTCACAACCAACATAAATACTTTTCATTTTTTTATCTCAAGAAAAGGTTCCACTTCCTTTCCAAGAGTTTTGCCAAAAAAGGCATGATGCTTACAAATGTTGTATGGCAACTGAATAGGAATTTCCCTTACTGTGAAGAATTCACTGGGATCTTCATCTTGACTTTTAGACTGGGACAACTTATTATGAAATCTAGGATTATATTTTTCCTTTATCTTACTCCACCTTTCACCAGTGACTTCTACATGTTCTTTCTTATTATTAGGTCTGAAGTACTCCTCAGAAAGAGAGGGGCTTGTGAAGGATGAATTCTTTAGGGTGGGTTTCTTCAAAGATAATACCTTGCTTCTTTTGAACTTGACTATAGCTTTCTGCAGTTTAAGTCTCCTCTTTTGTGTTGTGGTTAATGATTTAAGATTTTTGGGATGTCTCACTAACTGCCACTAATGGGATGGTAGCATCCAAGGTAATGCTACAAATCTAGATTGCATGCATTAAAAGGTTGAAATTTGAAGATCATATTTTTCCTTAAAGATTTAAGTGAACTATATCTTATGATTTCATCCTAAAATCTTTACTTTTTGCTAGATTTTGAGATCCCTTATTCTCATTCTTAGCATTAGAATTCAAACTATATTTGGGAATGAAAACACCAGTACCTGAATTTGTAGCTAATGCCAATCGATCTTTTAGAATCTTCAACTTCCTCTTTACATCCAGTAAAAGATGTGAATTGAACTCAACTGCATAACAGCTGCAAATCTCACTCTCTTTAGGCTACTTGTTTGCTCATCTAGTCTTAGAGCTTGCCTAAAGCACTAAAAAGGTAGCTAAGGCCTATGGTTGACCAGTACTTTAAGGGCATATTAAGAAAGTATACTTATAAAAGAATGTTTCTCAGTAATGTTTTTTCTAGTTTCATTATTGGTTTTCATCTCAAGAGAGAAACATGTTTGTCATACTAATGCAAAGGACCATGGTTTATGAACTGAGATAGACCTTTAAAATCGCAAAACTTAAAGAGTAAGTAATCCTTTTTAGTTATCAAAACACTCTAGGCTAAACTTATTCTAATTGGTTTCTACCTAGGACTTGATTTAAGGAAAGGAGCGTTGCTTGTTAAGAAATTAACCAATAGCAGTGGAGCTTCATTATACAGCTCTAGCCTAGAGGACCTCCAAGGGAGGAGAGATAATAGAAGAAAGGGAGCTTCTGATTAAAAAGACAAGCCTTTGCTTTGGTGGAAGGCTCCAAAAGAAGGGTAGAAGAAGGAATATCATAGAACATAAGTAGAAGAATAACTAGGATTAAAGGAAGTCATAAGGGATAAAATGGAAACTTACTTAAGGGGACGGATGGATGGACAGTGACAGGTGAAAAATTTAGAAGGCTTAAAGGAAGGGAACAAAGTGGGAGAAAGAGAGGTTTAAAGGAAGAAGGGACAGTTAAGGGAACAAAGAGAAAAGGTAGAGAAGAAAAAAGAGAAGGGAAGGGGTCAATTGCAGGTGGGGTATGGGGGCTTTTCTCACCGAAACTAGGTTGAGTAGAGGAAAAAGGATGGAGGAGTTGGTTAGTGACTAAAATACAACCAACTGCCTCCATAGATAGGGAATGACACAACTTTTCTTAGTCGTGTGGAAAAAAAATAGTCATCTAGAAAGGAAAGCTCAACTGGGGGAGAAGAAGTCAAGGGAGGGGACTTTTTAGGAAAGGTCAAACCATCTCTCTCAATAGATTTTCTTAAAAAATTTATTATTTATTATTTTTTCTTTATTTTGGTTCCTTTCAAATGCTCAAAGGTGTAGATAAGGTCTCTTTAAAAGAAGGAAGAAGCACCATCATAAATACGATAATAAATGTGATGTTAAACAACAAGCCAAAGACCATCATAAGCCTTAAATAGCTAAAATAATATCAAGTACCCACATCTTCTCCCAGAACATGTCATGTCATCCCTAGTATCGTCTGATTGGTGATTAGTGCCATCATCAAGGAAGATTGTACCAATAGCTTCTGGAGAAGAAGCAGTACTCATAGTTTAGTGGTTTAGTAAAGAACAATTACATGTATCACCATACCCACCTTGTTCAGAAATATCAAAAGAGAGAAAGAGTTGTTGGCTTATAAGTATATAAAGAGAGATTAAGGTTTATTAGAAATTTAATTGAAAATTTTAACTAATTAAATTATAATTAAGTTAATTAAAGTTTATTGTAATTAAATTATATTAATAAGTTTTATTTAAAAATATATTAAACATTAAATTATTTTAACCTAAATAAACGAGCCACATTTTGCCACATGGCAATGAAGCATATTTAATGATTAAAAAGAATAAACATGTACCAAGTCAGTAATGAAGTGACACTTAACAAACAAAAGTTTAACACTATTTAATTTTCGCCCACTCAAGATTTAATTTCAATATTTTGAAAACGTTAAGATTCAAATTGAATGCTTCAAAATATTATGATTCATCTTGTACTTTAATGAAAACATGAGGATTGAAGATGTACTTTTGACCATATATAGAATAACGTTTTGTTACATAAACAAAACAAAGTCATTGTATATGGAAGCAGTTCAGGCTTCAAATTGGGATGGACTATGAAGGCTAAGCCTAAGCTTGACTAAAAGTTTGATATTGACTAAAAGTTTACCATGTTATAACTTTGAGTACCTTCACCAAAATATTTCACATCTTTCTTATAAAGAAACTTTTCTGACCTAATAATTCATCTACAAGGACCATAAACAAAAAAAACATAGTTTAAATAAAAATATGTTTAACCACATATTGACTTATATTTGAATAAAATAAGGTACATGTCTTCCTATGGGAAAAAAATCCTAAAGTTGCCTATGTAAATTGTAACTATTAAGGATGTATACTAAACTAATCTAATGATGTGAGTCAGACAAGCGACAAAGATAATAAAATGCCAAGATTTACCAATGATTATTGTGACACAAAAGAACAAGGAGAGGCTACGACACCAAAAGATGGGAAAAGGATGGAGACAATGAAAATTTAGAAATAAAAGACAATTTTTTTAGGAAACTCTGGTTAATTTCCCCCAATAATAACAAATTCACCTTTAGCACTATTGCCTAGGTGAATAGAGTGTGGACAATTATTTGAAAGAGCATACCAGGTAAATTCTCAGGAAATACTGGAGGAGTCACAAATAGTCTCAATTAAAATCTAACCTCTTAGACAAAATTTTCCTAGACATGTAATTTAATAGCAGAATAATTCACTACAACTATACTTGACAATAGGTATTAAATAGACAAATAAAGAACACTAGAATTTAACGAAGTTCAGCCAATTATGCCTACTTTCTCGGACAGTACTAAAATGATATTTCATATATTTTGAAGCAAAATATTACAAATGGAAAGAAGTTGGGATGATTAACAAGATGAAGAAACCCTCCTTTTAAAACTTAAGGAGGCTCTCTCATCTTCACAATTCTCCAATATAGGATATCAAATTATTCATAAGTTAACAATTCTCCACCTTAACATATTTCCTAATCTTTTTTGTCAAAATCCTCTCACAAATGAAACTATCTTCAGTAGTGTCTCCAATTACTATCAAAATTTTAAAATGTTAAAATCCAGATAGTGTTTAAACTTGACTGCAGTCACCACTTTTGTCATCATGTTTGTAGGATTTTTAGAGGTCAGGATTTTCTGAAGTATTATTCTACCATATTCTAGAATCTCTAGTACAAAATGAAAGTGAACGTTGATGTGCTTTATCCTTGCATGATAAACTTGGTTCTTTGTTAAATGAATAACACTCTAACTATCACAATGTACTTGACATGCTTCTGTCCAATTCCCAATTTATCAAGCAATCCTTAAAGCCAAATTGCCTCCTTCACATCCTCCGTAGCTGCCATATACTCTGCTTCTATAGTTGACAAAGCAACTGCTGACTATAAGGCAGACCTCCAACTGACAGTTTCCCTTGTAAGAGTAAACTCATAACTAGTAGTTCATCTATGTTTATCTTCATCACCAGTATAGTCGGAATCACAATATCCAACTAAGCAATGGCCACCTTTCTCATCTTGCTCAAACATTAATCTAATATCTACGATATTCAAAATGTACCGTAAAATCCATTTTATGGCTTAACAATGCTCCTTGCTTGGATCATGCATATACCTACTCACAATTCCTACTACTTAAGAAATGTTAGGCCTTGTACACACCATCGCGTACATCAAACTACTAACAACATTTGCATATGGTAATTTTGACATGTATTCTTGTTCTGCATCATTCTTTGGAGACAAAGATGCACTAAGTTTGAAATGAGGGGTGAGTAGAGTACTGATAGGCTGTGACTTTTCATTCAAGCCAAAATGTTTTAATACCTTTCTCAGATATTGTTTTTGAGTCAAACAAAGTCTCCCCAATTCCTTATTTTTGCTTATCTCTATGCCAAGAATCTTCTAAGCTTCACCTAGATCCCTCATTTCAAACGCTTGATTTAACTTAATCTTCAATCTCTCAATTTCTCATAGATTCTTTGAAACTATCAGCATATTGTCAACATACAAGAGAAGATGGATGTGGGATCCATTTTTTAGCTTTAACCACAGTGATTGAATTTACTTCTTGTGTACTTTTGCCCTATCATAAACTTATCAAATCGCATATACCACTGTCTCGGTAATTGCTTCAATCCATACAACGATTTTTCAAACTTACACACCATATTCTCTTTTCCAGCAACTTTAAAACCTTTGGGCTGAGTCATATAGATTTCCTACTCTAAGTTTCCATGTAAAAATGCAAATTTTTCATCCAATTGAACTAATTTCATATCAAGCTATGCTACCAAAGCCAACAAAATTCGAATGGAGGAAGGTTTCACAACTGGAGAAAAAACTTCATTATAATCAGTTCTCTCCGTCTGAGCATAGCCTTTGGCTACTAGCCTTGCTTTGTAGATGACATTATTCTTTTCAAGAAATCAATCTTTCTTTGCATACACCCATTTGCATCCAATTTCCTTCTTTCCCTGTAAGAGACTAGCTAGCTTCCATGACTGATTCTTATGAAGGGACTGCATTTCTTCATTCATGGCTATCCTCCACTTATCTGTTCAAAACTTTGGACTAATTTATGATAAGTGGTAGGAGTTTCTTCAGTTGAATTAGAGATACGTAAGCCACCATGCATCAAAGCAAGCAGGTCTTTGAATTCTTCGTTTTGGCCTACTTAATGCAATAGATTCATGTTGTTGCTATGGAGGTTCTTGAGTTTGAACCTCTTCTTCATTTGACTCCTCTTCTACTATAAGAGTGTCTTCATCTACTTTACCATTTGTTGCTGGGTTTATAATCCTTCTTTCAAACTCCACCTATTTCAATGCACTATCTACTTGTTGTGGAGTACCGTTAGTTTGTCAATCACCTTTAGTTATCACCTTTTTCACAATGGTAGACTCATCAAAAGTGACATCTCTCCTAAAGATTATCTTTCTTGTCTCTGGACACTAAAGGCTACATCCTTTCACACCAGAAATGATCCCTATGAAAATTGCTTTCTTTGCACATGGATCCAACTTTGACTTATTAACATGATAGTATGCAGTGGAATCAAACATATATAAGGAAACATAATTTGTAGCAGGTTTTTCAAATGATTTTTTCTAAGGTGTTTTACCACCAATAGCAGTTGATGGAAGGAGATTGATGAGATGACATGCATATGTAACAGCCTAACCTAGCATTAGACAATACAAGCTGAACTTTCTCCAACAATGTTCGGTTCATACATTCTACCACCCCATTTTGTTGTGGTGTATCCCTAACTGTGAAGTGTTTGAAAATACCTTGATCTTCGTAGACTTTGAAAAATGAATCACTCTTATACTCCCCATTATTATCTGTACGGAGACGCTTGATCCTTCTGCTTGTTTGAGTTTCCACCATCTTCTTCCATTTAAGGAAAACTCCCAACACTTCATCTTTAACTTCATTGTATACACCTATACTCTTTGGGAAAAATCATCAACAAAGGTCATATAATAGTGTTTTCCTCCTAAAGAAACTGTTTTGGAAGGTTCCCGCACATTAAAGAGAACATATTCTAAAATACCCTTTGTATCATAGATTGTAGTGCTGAATTTCACTCTTGTCTACTTCCTTTTGACACAGTGCGCACAGAAGTCTAATTTGCAGGTCCGAGCTCCTTTTGACAATCTTTGATTTACTAATATCTTCAAGAGTTTTTCACCTACATGTCCCAACGCATATGCCACCACCTGGTTGCTTTTAGCTGTTGATCATCATTAGAAGCTACTGCTGTTGTTCCAATAACTACATTACCTTGGTAATAATACAAGTTATTATTTCTTCAAATCCCTTTCATTACTACAAGTGCACCAGGCATGACTTTCATTACTCCATTTGTTGCATTTACAGTGTAGCTCTTGATTCTTGGACTCCTACAGAAATGAAATTCTTCGTCAAACTTGGCACGTATCTAACATCTGTTAGAGTCCTGGTTGTTCCTTTGTGATTCCTCAAGAAAATTGAACCAATCTCATTTTTGTGCAAGGATTGTCATTTGTTGTGTAGACAACTCCATCTTCTAGCTCTCTAAAATCAGAAAACCAATCCCGATTGTGGCACATGTAATGGCTACAGCCTGAATCAAGTAGCAATAGACTAGAAGGGCTTATTGAGGATGAAACAATCAGTGAAAGATCTGAGTCTGCATCTTCACACTCAGCAACATTCGAATTTGCAACAATCTTTCCCTTATTAGATTTGTTTTTATTCTTCAGCTTTAGACAATCCTTTTTCCAGTGCTCTTTTTCTCGAGGAAAGGCACATCCATCTTTGCTTAATTTGAGCCTCGACTTCGATCTCCCTTTCTTTTCTTTAGTATGATTCTGTGAACAACCTTTGCCCACCAAAGCTTCTGTTGCTCCACTTGTACATTTTTCCTTTGTCTTCCTTCTCAATTCGTAATTATACAAAGCGGCTGTAACTTCACTAAGAGACACAGCAACCTTCCCATGAAGTAAAGTAGTTTCAAGAAACTCAAACTCCTTAGGAAAGGATACTAGTAACATCACAGCCAAATCTTCATTTTCAAATTTCACATCCAAATTCATTAAATCAGTAACTAATTAATTAAAACTGGTGATGTGATCATTTATAGTGGTACTCAGAGCATAAGAGTTCTCTTATTCATATGGAGCTTATTTTGACTGCTTTTCTTTAAGAATTTTTCCTCCAACACTTTACACAATTTAGATGCAAAAGTCTCTTTCGAGAAATCACACTTTTGTTCTCTGGAAAGACGCGATCGAATTGTACCACATGCTAAACGATTTATAGTCTTCTAATCTTTCTCCTCAACATCATCTGGTTTCTTGTATTCAATGGCAATGTCAAGACCTTGCTGTAAAAGAGCGTCTTGAACCTCACTTTATCACATGTCGAAATGACCCATGCCATCAAAATCTCCACCGTAAATTTTGCATTTGTCACAACAGTCTTTGCTAGAATAGACAATATAGAAGCTGTCAACATGGTAGGTGCAGTCGTATCTTTAATTTCTGTCATCACTGCTATCATTACTATTCAATAACTGTCAATGTGGAATACCAATAGCCCAAAGAAAACTATTTTATGATGTGAAAATTAGACCACGCTGCAACCACAAAGCATACTAAGAAAAAACTTTGGCTCTGATACCAATTGTTGTGAAAACTCGGGTTAATTTTCACAAATAATAATAAATTCACTTTTAGTATTATTGTTTAGGTGAATAAAGTGTGAACGATTTTATTGAAAAATTACATCAGATAAATTTTCAAGAAAGACTAGAGGGGTCACAAACGGTTCTACTTAAAATCCAATATCCTATATAGAATTTTCCTAGACATATAATTTAATAGCACAATAATTCACCACAACTATAACCGACAGTAGCTATTAAATAGACAAATAAAGAACACTAGAATTTAACGAGATTCAACCAATTATGCCTACTTCCTCGGACAT
Source organism: Erythroxylum acuminatum (assembly GCA_026284645.1). Classification (NCBI taxonomy): domain Eukaryota; kingdom Viridiplantae; phylum Streptophyta; class Magnoliopsida; order Malpighiales; family Erythroxylaceae; genus Erythroxylum; species Erythroxylum acuminatum. The sequence goes on from JANKOD010000006.1 coordinate 21,109,353, forward strand.
TATTAAATTGATATTTCACTTATTTTAAAGCGAAAGATTACAAATAGAAAGAAGCTGGGATGATTACTAAGATGAAGAAACCCTCCTTTTAAAACTTAAGGAGACTTTTTCATCTTCACAATTTTCCAATATGGGATATCAAAACATGTCATAAGTCAACAAACTGCTAATAGAGGGAGTTATATAAGTATTGAGTCTCGAAGAAGAGTCAATGTAGATATTCATATGTTTTGTTAGTCACTTCAATAAAATATGAACAAAAAAATATTTTAAATTTAGTTGTTGATTTACAAAAGTCTTAATACTTAATTAAAATTTTAAAAAATGAATATTTAAATAAACTTTTTAAATCACTATCTCTTTATAAATATAAATGTGTGAATAATATTAAGCTATAAATATAAATGTGTGAATAATATTAAGCTTTGGTCTAAAATTCCTTAAAGTACCTTATTCTATTAAAAAATGAGTAATAAATAAAATTTTGGTCTTAGAATACCTTATTCTTTTAAGTAAAATGTATTTATAATCCATGTAAAATTGAGAATGAAAACAAACTAATGTGTAGGAGCAGATAAATATCAATTCTAATGTCAGCGCCCATCCGAAAGAGAAACAATTCAGTGTAGGAGCAAATGAGTAGGGTTCTTTTATAGGCTAAAAAGCACTTGGTGTTTAGAATGGGCTTTAAATGCTTACATGTTTTTGCTCTGTCTTGCTGATCAGACCACGGATGTGCTTGCACATGAGCCCCAATTTTGGGTAAATTTGGAACCATTCTTCCAGCATTAAACACTGATATTAAGTCTCCCCAACGCTCTCCTCCCACCAATGTTATTACCACCCCCAAACGATGGCCAATCACCACCAGCCCTCAGCTCCGCCCAGAAGAATAGATAAGAGGAGAGGTTCGGGGGAGGGGACACTGGAGATTTTAAAAACTTATGCTTGACACTTAAAGCTCACATGAAATACATGAACACTCTCTGTCAACATAGTTAATGCCCTTATCTCTAATGTCTGCTACACCTACACACCTTGAGAATCCATGACTATGATAAATACCATGAACTAGGTATCCGTTGGAAACTGTAACTTTTTCAGATTTATGAAACAACAAAACAGATTGTTTTTGATATGTCATTCTTATTAGAACGATTAATACTTTTGGGCCATTTCCTTAAATTTGGTTTAGAATTAATTAATCCAGCAATGGGTACCTACCAAGTACCAACCCTCAGCTTTATATACAAACCTAGCCTCTTGAAAATCTTAGTCCTACATCAGAAGATCTTCCAAAATGTGGCTTCTTTGCCCCACAAAATACCAAACTCTCTCGTTTCTTCCTTCATGGCTAGCTTCATATATGGCCAAATAACATTCACATGTCTTTGTTTCTTCTGTAAAAGATTTATAAAAGAAAAAAGAAAACATCTTCTCACACTTGTATTCCAGTTGGATCTCCACCAATTCTCTGCTGCTCCTCATTATCCGCATAATCATAAGATTCACCCCGAACCCTTTAGATAACGCTTTCAATGCTATTCACCAACATCAGCCTGTCCACACAAAGTCTGCCCATGTCTATTTGAAACTTCATCTCCAACTTCTCTCAAGTTTAGTTGCCATGAACCCAGTCACTCTCCTCCTTCTCTCACTGTTATTCATACAGTCACTGTCTTCAAAGATAGAGCCACCTAGAAGCAGTGCACATATCACTGTAATGGGTCTAGTTTATTGTGACATCTGCTCCAACAACAGCTTTTCCAGGCACAGTTACTTCTTGCCAGGTAAATGTTATTCTCCATACACCTCCAGATTTCTTCCAAGCTACTGGAGATTTTTGAAGGACCATTAATTTTCATTATGTTTCTTGTAAGTTTATGCCTAAGCAGGTGCGGAAGTTAGATTAGACTGCAAATTCAAAGCAAGTTCGCCAAAGACCACAGAGCAGATAACGTTCTCAGTGAACAGAACCACAAACAGGTACGGAATCTACAAATTGGAAATACCTTCTGTTGATGGGATAGCGTGTGCAGAAGCCTCCATGGCTTCTTCATGTCAAGCAAGCTTAATGTGGAGTTCATCGAAATCATGCAACGTTCCTGGGCACAGAGTGACGTCAGATGAGATAGCAATCAAAGCAAAAGTACCCAATCTCTGCATCTATAGCCTTAATGCACTGAATTTCAGACCATCAAAGATAAACGTCAACTTATGTTAAAACTGAATTGATAACTTGACCCATTTGGCTTTGCTGTGCCTAGTCTTCCTCCTTACTGTTCATAAACCCTCCTCCTCCTTCTTGCTGTAGCCTTTCCTATCTGTCCATTATTACTTCGTAAGCCTTTCGTGGTTTTTACATAATTACATATATCATAGAAGAAATGCAGTTGGTTTGAGATTTATGTTGAATTCTGGAATATTGGGTTTAGTCTGGGTGTTACTAATGTTTCTTGTATGTGGACTTCAGATGTGCCCATAGTCTGCAACAAGCCTCAGTTTCTGTTTTGCAGCTCTCTGTCTTGTTTTGTTCTAGGTACAGTTTGTGTTCTGTTCTTGTTTCTTGCAATAATAGAGAACAATCTGTAAATTTCTTAAATGAGTTGTAAAGTTGGTCATAGCCCAGGTCCTGCCTCCTCCAGTCCAGTTGCCTCCCTGTTTACTTCTGCAAATCAAAGCCAGCATTGATCTTAGTTTGTTGTTATCTAAAATTAGAATAGCACAATCCGTTCTAAAAGGCAGGATTACCAAAGGTTTGAAGCATATTCGGGATATTGTCATTGTTAGGGATCCATCACACTACAAGTGCAATGTTATCGTACTGTTTCACGTAATGAACTTTACATAAAAACTCGTAGTAACATTGATTGAACTTAATTTCATTGGAGTTGCTTACAATCAAATAAAATAGCACACACTTGGATATTTTCCAAACAAATTTCAATAGGAACATGCAACAAATCTAACTGAACGGAATGAGAAGTCCATCGTTGAAACATAGGAGCTCTTGCTCTTCAGATTTCCATCAATTCCTGGAAGATCTTCATGGCAGAAGCTGGCAAACCCAGAAGCACATTTATGCTTTTTCTCTCTTTACCATGAGATAAGAACAGGATCACTTCTTTTTCCGGTAATGCCACTGGCCCTGATACAATTGGCTCTCCCCAGCCAAAATCAGTAGTGTGGAAAGATAGCCTAGACCAAGTGGTGATCAATAGAGTAGATGCCAATGAGGGCCTAGCTCTTGTTGCCTCAAAATAATCTATGGCTGATCTCATATAACTGTCTGTAACCATCTGGATAGCATCCTTAACTAGCCCCACAGCAAATGACAATGGTTTGTCAAGTAATTCACCTGCTTGGCATATGGAATTTGTCAATACAATTCCATTTCCGAAGTACCCTTTTGGCAATGGTGGCTGGAATTTTGGCCTTCCATCAACAGCAAATAAAAGCTTCGTCTCTTGATCAGGCAACATTTTCAGTGCTTTGGTTCGAGCTCTCCACACGAATGCGGATAGGACTTCGAAAGTAGTGCACTTGGCAAGGGTCCCATCTTCCACTGCTTTCATTTTGATCTTCTCCAACAGTTCAGGATCAAAACAGAAGGAGTTGTAGAGCATTTTATCTTCGTAAATGCCAATTTTACTGGACTTGTCTTCTATTTCAGCAAATTCTTGGTGTATGTGCTGTATCACAGGAGGGTTCCGTGCTTTAAGTATGCTTCTGTTTAGGAATGGAGGGACAGTGAGTGGCAACCCTCTTGCAGTTTCTCCCCACGAGTTCACGAATTCCATGGCGCCAATACCGTCAAACATGCAATGATTCATGCACAATCCAAGTACAAATCCTCCACACTTGAACTTGGTCACCTGGACATTGAAGTCAAGTCAAGAATTATTTACTAATTTCAATCCGATTCGACTAATCCTTCTGCCTAAAAGTTGTACCCAACAGCACTCACTCTCTTGCACTAAACTCTTTCTTTTTTGCTTCCTTCTCTCAGAATTTATATCTTATTTGTTTTGGTCTATGATGATTGCTTGAGAGGATTTCTAGAGAAGCTATGCGTAAAATATGAACACATTTGACATAAACTCAGACTGCTACGCCCTATGAAACTTTGATGTCAAAGTAACGGACATAGCTATGTTCCCTCAAGCATGCCCATTACTTGAAAAGCATAACTAGAAAGTTTCAAACCTGAGCCACCAGTGGAGGCATTTCAAGTATGTTCTTTGCACCAGGAATGTCATAAACCAGCTTCCCAAGAGTTTCTGGATCAGGCTTTGTTATGTCACCGATTTCTTCCAGTTTACAGTTTGCCTCAGCCGCAACAAAAACAGCACCTTCTCCGGTGCAGTTAATTATAAGCTTTCCCTCTGAGCTGATTGTTAGCCTCCCAGCAAGAGGGTAGTATGGAACAAGAACCTTTTTCAAGGCATTCTTGAGCACTTGAGTAGCATCACCATTCGCTTTCTCATCAGACTTGAAGCAGTAGATTGTACGAACAATCACTGCGATGTTCTGGTCAAGGTTAGAGAGGAAATACAAACCCTTCTCTGTTTCCTCTGCTGGAGAGACCAGAGTTGGCTCCCCTTGTTTCACATCGAGTTGAAGCGCTTCACCATTGGAGATTCCCATTGCTGCAAAGTTTTCAAGCTCCACAACCTGGACACAATGAAAAGAAAATGCATCAACACCGACTATGTTATGAAAGGGGTAGGGGAATATGGCTACCATTCAATTTAATGCAAAAGCAATGTTATTGATAAGAGTAGAAACCATGTGAACAAGCTGAGAATGTATCCAAAGGAAGTAAAGAGCAGAGAATTCTGAATAGAGGAAAATGGCTTGCACAGAATTGAATTGCCTATGGCGTGGATGGTTTATATAGCAACCGGTGTCAGTGGATGACATATATAGAAAACACCATAAAAGTATTTCTAATCCTTACAGAAGCCAACAAAAAGAGATTGCAGCTGATTGGAGAGATCAGCTCATGTTGAATGTATGTGATTAGATCATGTTTTTGTTCTTATTTGAAATAAACATGGTATTTTACAGTTTCTACTCATGATACTTAGGTGACCTAATAACTGGACGCAGATCACCGGATTGGCTTACTGTGAGCTTGGTTGTTGGGGTTGGTCTCCCATTTCTGCTCGCTTCATCTCATCTCTTCAATGGTCAAACTTGCTTTCATATAAATAATAGCACATAACAGAAATCTTTTTGAGTAAAGCTACTGGAAACAAGTTTCCGAGTTTAACAATATTTTACTTAATGAATACTAGCATGTAAGTAATATGAAATTCATTTTTAAGTTCTGCTAATGTCCAAAGCAACCAGAGCTAAGTTAACTATATCAATATCTTGAATTTAAAATTGTAGCATTTTTTAATATTTTACGCGTGCTTTTCATAATTACATTTATGTATTGTATCTTTCGGAAACAGTCTCTCTATTATATAAAGATAAAGCTATGTACTATCAAACCTTTTCATACCCTATTTTATTGTGAGACTTCGGATTGGGTGTGATGATTTTCATGGTTAAAGAGCAAACCCCAAATTGAACTTCGAATTTGCCCGTTAAAGCATAAACATTTTGGTAAGGCCATACGACTTTCTGATGACGTGTTTTCGGTTTACCAAATCCGTTGAGAAGTCACAATCAACCTATAATCGTTGTTGCTTTCTCTAATAAGTCACATTTTTATCAAAACAAAAATAATTAGTACATAAATCCTACAAGCCTGGAGATCTGACGAGAGTCGACACTGTCAAGATGGGACATTCACTCTTAAAATATAGTTTATCTAGTGACATTAATTGATGATGAATTGATACTTATTCTTAACAGATGACAGAGATAGAGATTGGCGGCTTTTCGGATTGTTTTATAGAACCAGCAAGCATGTACTGGACATTTATTGATTTCACTACAGTTATTTTCAGAAATCAGTATCAAACTACATCTCTATCATCTGAAATCAAAATATTTTGTTGAATTCTTAAATTTTACTCGATCATACTCCTCATTCTTTACTCGATCTCAGAAAATTAACATGGGATGGGAATGGGAGGAAACAAAAAGCTCCTCCAAATTGTCTATATAATCATAATTTCAATGCCATGTCCTAGGTAAAACAGTTGCAATGGAACTGTAAGTCTCAGTTTCAATGTTGAGGTCCCATACGCATGGCAGAATAACTTGGAAACCAAATTAATAGCTATCTCAAATAGCTTTGACACTTGTGCACATGGAAATATAGATATGTAGAAGTGTAACGCCTTACTTGTGATTCGTGAACAACACCATCATTTGATTAACCAAAACTAAAGAAAGAAAAAGGAAAAGGCGAGAGAAAGAAAAAAGGATAAGCACCCTCATTTATATGTTCTTAGTGACTGCAGTAATCAAAAGGTCAAGCGTGACCACACTTGCTCAAACAACCAATTCCTTCTTCCATATAATCATCTCTGCTAATCCAGAACTCAGGTGCATCCTGAGAAAATTGTCGAGCAACCAGATTTCATTTCATGAGTTTCATTGTGGGAACGAAGGAAAAAGGACGCTTAATCTTTAACATAATTGTGGGAAGACCACTTTTAACCAAGTCATGCCGTAAGGGTAATAGAAAGGCACAAAGAGTTATTACCTTCATAATTCCTGCAAGAACTGCACCCCCCAGGTAGACCATATGTTTCCTGCGAGGTGGATCCTCTATTCGCAATCTCAGTTTCTGTTCCAAGATTAGTGCATGTAAAAGATTATACAGTGGGGAAGATTATCTCAATAATCAAGTCTTCTTTCTAACAATCACAGTTTCAAAAAGTTTCAAGAACTATAATCAGCGTCACTAGTAAAAGGCCACCAAGCCTAAATTGGTTGAAACTCTACATTTTTCCTAGCTAAATTTGGTCAAGAGCCTTGATTGTTCATTATGATTGTTAGAATAATATAAGCATCATTCCTCGGCCTCCCCAAAAATTTTCAAGTTAAATAGTTGCTTGACGTAATATCATAGCCTTTTACGAGTCATGTTACCTTTCCCTAAGACGAGTTTGTGATTCTTGCGATTTCTCAAGACTGCGTAAAAGGAAATGTTAAGAGCAATGTATGATCTACTTTGGGCCTTAAAATTTATCAAACCTGAATACAAAATAATTAAGTAGATTTTAATTAAGTGCAGTGAATTAATTTTTATCCAGTTGAGAATCGAATATCATGGAATCATGAAAACATCAGTGAATATGGCTAAAGACAGAAAATGCCACATATTTGTTCTAAAGAAGAAGTAAAAACGACTGCCAAGCAAACTCTCCCAAATACTCTGCTAAGTTTTTCACAAATAATACACAAGATTGAACTTACTTTTAGCCCATCTTTGTTTCCCTTCAGAACCACCTCAAGATATCGATCCAGTATTTCTTTCTCTAGGCTGAACCAATAAATGAAATACGATTAGCAGTGCCTGGTTTTCAAATGCTTGATATCAAATAATAATAATAATAATAACAGCATAACCAAGATGTCACAACAAATTGGTTGAGGTAGTTCTAAAAGTTTTCAAACTATTGTAGAATCGGATTCCTAGAGATCTTGAATCCTCTGTCTGGTAAGCCACTCAAAAAAGCAAAACAAGCAGAGAATGTGAAGATGGTTTGACTTGCAAAACAACTTACAGTCCCTCAAGACAACCCTACCAGCAAACAGTAGTGCACAAAGAATTACATTTTTGGATTTTCATTTTTCAGTTCTGATTTATTCTCAACAAAGAAAAAAAAGAAAAAATTCTCAGAATTCCAATGCCAAAATGATCCTCTAAGAGTCTCCTAGGAGGATATGGCAAAAAGCACCGAGATAGCTATACAGCTATACCTAAAGGTAGGAAATATTCTTAAAGGGAATAGGAGTACTACCGACTAGGTAATCCAGGATACATGGTACTCCCTCCACTCAATACTATATGCTGGTAAAGCTGCAAAGGATAAAGAAAATTAGGATCCAGAATTTCATAGCTAGCAGTCTATGTGCATAGTCAAAAAGACAACAAAGAACATGAATATGTGGTTCAGCAATTGCATGGCCTTATGTGACACATAAGTATGCATGCTTATCAATCCAAAATCTTTAGCATGTATTTCTAAAATGGCCACTGAGAAAGAGATAGGTGACAATGCTTCAACATGTTGGATTCTACATGTTAATATTTTAGCATGTAAGAGTATGATGAAGCCAAAATCTAGCAAATTGGTCGTGTGTAAAAGCACAATATATAGCTTGTAAGGACATGCCTCCAAATAAAGGAAGACCTAAAATAACTTACAGTAAACTAATATCAACTCAGCAAGAAAAAATCGTACATATCATGCTATTTCAATCCTCTTAGCCAGCCATATCTGACAAAAGGTACTAATAAAACAGATTTTACCGTCCATGACAAGTAAGCAAGGAGATAAATAATGCCTAAACCTTGAAGGAAAAATTAAATAATAAAAAAGGGAACAACTTTAAATAGTGATAATATAGCTTGATAGACTATATAACCAGCAGACCAAAATGTCAGTACAAATGAGTAAGTGTTGGTTTTAAGTAACATCAGATTCTTCAGTGCATTATGCAACAATTAGGCATAATGTTGTTACCATCATCCTGTTATCTATATCCATTTCCTGAATGCAGCGAAAAACCATGTCAGCCATTCCATCACCTTCAACATCTATCAAATCCTGCAAGAAGTAAAACCTAATGATCTTGAGAACTTATGAAATCAAAATCTTATTTTGAATGCATGACCTCACAGATCCATAGCCTGGGTAAAATCTCAAAAGCCAGCCACAATCCTGGTCACAAGCCAATTTAACTGCCTTTTCTCTTTCGTATTTGGTTATTTTTAAAGATATTAGAAGCTTCATTGGAGAAGCATCAAATTAAAAGCAGAATCTGACATATTGAATAGTAAAAACACAATAACATCCTCCAAACACTAGTAACAGTGTCCAACAGTCAAAAGCTAAAGACATGAAAAAAGGAGAAATCAGATTCATATTTCTGCAAACTCTCCCACATTTAATGTCCTAATGATGAAATTCATAATAGAGATGGTTCTTGTCCTTCTGAAAGGAAATATAACAAGTAAACTATACCGTCATGACCCAAGACGTAGTTGCCAACTATGGTAGTGCGCATAAACAAACCAGTAACCATATATTGCAGAGGTTTAAGATCCTTCTCCCAAACCACCATGGTTTTGGCCTGGTGGTAGGGATGTAGGAGTAACTTCCAGGGAATGTGTTTATAGATAGCTTTACAGGACTAACATACAGATGAGCAACAGAAGCATGACAGAACATAGCAATACATAGAATATTTATAGCAATGTACTGCACTACTATACAACATCAACTCAAAGGAAAATTTATAAATACAGGGCCTAAAAACCATGGTAAAGAAAGGCATAAAATGAGAGAGACATAGAACATAGGCTCACTGGAGTGAAAAGCGCCTCAGGAGCCTGGAACCGTTCGGTGCCCACTTTAATGACTCGTCCATCAGGTAACTATAAACATAAAACTTATTAGCGTACAATATTTGATATAAGTAGCAATCTTCTAGTGCTCCAATGCCTTGGAAAACAAGAAGGAGAATGTCAAGCCAAAGCCTCACACAACATCATTCACAAACTAATGCGGATAGGGCGTTCAAAGCTCAGAATTAGCGATTCATGGTAAGAAGTTTAGCTACTTAAGAAATATATATCCCTGTGAGGTGAGTGACCAGACGGATTTCGAAAAAGAAATTAATGAACCATGCAACTGATAAACCTTTCTGAATTCAGATAAAGAAAAGAACTTGCTTCTTTTCATACCCTGGTCAGTTTTCTAATCAAAGCTATTTAAAAATGCATAAAATGATATGTTCCAATTTATTCAAACATATATATATATATATATTGTATGCATACATATACAGATAGATATATAGTTTAGAGAATAACTTACAGTGTAGTTCTTAACCAGGATGGTAGTCTCACGTCCCAATTGACCTTCCCTGCTATAATCATAACTGAAGAGGAATAGATTCAAAGTCAGATCATGTGCAAGGTGTTTGGAGATATCATACTTGAGAATAAAAATGTTGGTTCACCTTATATAGCAGAGTTTCTCCTTGATTTCCCTAACAGTCTCAAAATCAGCATTTTTGTTCATTGCATACCTACAAAAAATGGAGGATATCATAACTAACAATGTACGTAAAGGATGCATGTGTGTGTGCACACATCACTTTCATGTCCATTGTAAAAAAGGCATTTGAGTATATTCTGGCCCTTACCCTCTCCGTGATAATAAATCAACTAGATAAGATGTTATGTGCCGACCAGCCACATTCATTCGCTTGGTGAGATGAGGAAATGAGTAGCCATCAACGACAGGAACCTGGACGTAGAATTTTAATTAATTAACATATCTATACAGTTAGTAGATGAAACAACACAACTTCGGTACAAGATTCATTGTGACAAACAACAAGAAAAAATCAATAGATGAACCCAGCATCTCAAATAGTGAACCACTAAACAAAACACAAGAAATGAACTCAAATTAATCACTTCCAGACAAAGATTAGAGATGAAAAACCTGACACGTTTATTATACACAACATCAGAACAACAATTAAGCAAAATGAATAGCTGGATTGCATATTGTCACATATGCAATGACAATTTACTATGACAGGATCACTAGAGTATTAATTAAGCCAAAATGAAAACTTCAATAATAACTCCATGTTCAAAATAGGAAACAATAACAAAAGAAAAAGACCGGCTTATTGTTTAAAAGAGGTCTTTGTTGAACTCACCACATGAGTGACACCATCTCCAGAGTCAATCACTAATCCAGTCAGTAAACCTGTAGGAAGTAATGGAAACAAAAAGAAAAACAGAAAAGACAGGGAAAAAGGAACAAAGAAGGAAAATGGTGACTTAACTGTAGCAATAAAAGTAACAAAGATAAGGAGCATCATCGATTATTTGTACTAAGACTTCAAAGTGTCTTAAGAAGGATGTCATCATGTTGTAGAACAATATGCAACAACAAAAAAGACTTAAACCTTCAATCATCTCCACAAGCACCTTGGGCATAGAGTGTTAGAACAGCTTGGATCTGAATGAAGACACCAGAAAAGTTGTACTTTTCAAACATAGTCTCAACCTGCGTAGTAAAGTGGAAACAAAATCATTAGATCATAAAAATACTGAACAAAGTACAAACTGCATCAGTGAAGGACATATCGAAAAGAGAAGGCAGGACTACAAACCATTTTTTCCCGATTTTTGGAGGGATTAAGAGGAGGGTCAGTGAGTAAAATCTTACATTCTGCTGGATCTATCTGTTCAAGTAGAAGAGAGAAGAAAGTTGGATACTAAAAATCTAGTGAAATCATGCAAAGGACAAAGTATAAACAGAAAGCTGAAACTACATGCGTATAAAACAAACTAAAGCAGCAGAAGTTTACTTTAAGTTCATTGAAAAAAGCATGGTCCCAAACATAACCCATGTCATCCCAGTTTTGAATGATTCCATTATTTACAGGGTAAGATATGTCTAGCTGATGCCTCAACTCTGCGCAACCTTCTCCAACAACAACATCCTAGTTGAAATAGAAGAAAGAACAAAACAAAGTCTCAGAACATTTTATGCAAACAGAGAGGGTGGTCTTCAGTCTGCAGTTTTATAGCAATTAGACAACAAAATCTCTAGCATTAATGCTCAACAAAATCTAATTCCTTGTTTATAAACTTTTGCAACCAAAAAAAAGAAAGAAAGAAGTTAAGATGCAAAAACAAGAAAAACGTTATGACCTTAAGCTGTTGTTCCATGAGGGACTCCTCGTACCGGAGCATTGGCCTTCCAACAACACACGGGAAAACAGAAGTTGGGAAATTCTCTCCAGCAAATCCACATTTCACATACTGAATTCCGCAATTGAAGCATAATATGTTAATTAATTTTGTATCATGGTAGGTAAAGAGATTTGCTAAGATCTGACACCAAACCGTTTAGCACGAAACCAAAATAAAAGATAAAATCGCATAACGAATTCAGAGATCTAATCATCGTATGAACGATAATAAATAAAAAGAAAAGGTAAAAAGAAGTGGTGAAGCATAAAGCAAGTAGAGATTTGAAGCGAGTAGTACTCCAGTTCCATTATCGCAGACGACTACATTTCTGTTATCCATGGCGTAGAGTTTGAGCTTTGCTTTTTCTTCTTCTTCTTCTCCCACTTCAAAGTCGCATCAAAGTTGCCAAATTCTTGTATGCCTATTAGATTGGGCATTTAATTTATAAGAAAACTACAGGACCTATTTAAATTTTGTATAAAATTTGAAAATTGCACTATTAACTAAATTGCAAGCCCAACCAAAGTGTGATGCGTGATTCGTAAGTAAAGTCTTGAGCATTGTTGGCACTTTCATAGTTTTCTAATGAAAAGCATTTTATCATTAACCCCAAATATGTTACAGGTCTTGCGGGGGAACTAATTTCAAAAGCTAGCTTGAAAGGTACGAGAGTTTATAAGTCTATAAATCCCATATCAATATCTTTTATTACTGATGTGGGATAATTAGACTGTAACATTCCACCACGCTTTGCAGTCTAGACATCAGCGGGGTGGTTGTGCACTAGACTTTTTCTAACCCCGCGCAAACACTGTTATACCGGCGTCACCACGCACGTACCCACAAGTTGGCTGTGCGCTAGACCTTTTCTAACTTCGGATGAACACTGCAATGCCAATGTCACCACCCGTAAGCATGGCACGAGGACTTGAAATAGTGGTGTTAGCTCTGATACTAATTGTTACAGGTCTTGTGGGAGAATCAACCCTAAAAGCTAGCTTAAAAGATGAGAGAACCCATAAGCTTATAAACCTCCTATCAGTCTCTTTTATTATCATTGTGGAATAATTAAATCGTAACAAAACATATGTCATATTCTTCCCTTTAAATTGGGATAGTTATGAAACAAGATCTTCCTTGCATTTTAAGAGACTTACTAAAAGCCAACAATGGAAATAAATTTGAATAAAATAATATTATTTTAAAATATCTAAATTTGGTTTTACTCCAAGCCACCTTGGACAAGACATTGTTAACAGCCTTCTCTTTAAAAGCTGCCAATGTCATCCATACATAGTATTAATACATTTGCTGCTGCCTTTGCTTTTGAGCTAACCATTTGCAGTCTGAATCTTGCTCCTGGTAGAAAAAGAAAACAGGAAGAAACAAAAAGGTGTAACACCTGCATGCCTCGTGCTGAGAAGCAGGCATCATTCACATGGACCCGGATGATATTGTTATGTGTGGGGCTGGGCGGGATCAATTCCAGAGGTGTATTTAATGGCCATAATCCTCTCACCTTCTCCCCTGCCTCTTCTCTCGTTCCGATTGTCATTAGCTTTCGGAGTTGTTACTCTTCTTTCTCTATTTCTCAAGCCTCTTGACCATTTCTCCCCAGTCCAGCTCCTTCTGCCAAGCCTCTTATTCCTTCCACATCTTCATGCATTAACAATGGCTGTTGGATTTTCTTTTTCTCTAGGGAGGAATCATACTTGGTCCTTCTTTACTAGGCCTTTCACAGGAATTCTCCAATTCCATATTTCCATTGAGAGGATTCCTATTGCTTGATTCCATTGCAGCTTTTGGCTTCATTTTTTATTTCTTCCTCATTGGAGTAGGGACCGATCTCAGGTTACTTCAGAAGATTGAAAGAAAACATTACGCCCTTGGGATTTTTAGTGTGATAGTGCCGTGGATTTTTACCAATTCCTCCAATTTGTATCGAGTGCATAACCTGGAAATGAGTGTAACTTAGCCCGGTTGCCTCCTACAATGGCCCATGTAAGCATAATTTTCATAAAATATAATAGGATGTAGAAATTCATAAAACTTACATATATGTTCATATTTAGAATTTTATTCTTATTAAAAAAATACTAACATTTCTCTATTACTCAGTGATGTGAAAACAATTTATAGATATAAGTTCTTTATTCAATCTATCTCGTTCTCAAATTTTTTATCTCACTTTTCGTGGATGATAACATTTTTTTAAGAAAACAAAAACTATTTATTAAATTATTAAATCTCTTAACTACCTTCTTATTAAATTATTGAATCTCTTAATTGCTTTTTTAACATTTGAATAACTCAAGGATTTATTTCCAACATTCTCGCACTAGACTCATATGAGTTTATATAGTCTATTAGATTAATAATTCAAATAGTTATAATGTACAATAGTCATCAATCACATATACCGGTATCATCATTAATCATAATCAAGTATAAGACTAATAAGAGCCACGAGAGTTATAATTATTAATTCAACATGCTCCCTTTTATGTACCACTACACTAGCCCTTCTCCTTATTTACGATTATAAATAGGAAATACATAATGAGATTTATCATCTAATTCTTTTTTCAACAGTACACATCACATTCAAGTACGTAAAGAAAAAAAATTAAAAAATAATGCATTCACTAATGCTTAAAGAATGTCAAATATATAATAAGAGTCAATACAACCATACTGTGCAATAATTGTCAACACACATAATGCTCATATTTTTGCATGATCAAAAAAATTTATGGGTGGTGTCCCTTTGTCAAAAGGTCAGCTAACATAAAATCAATGTTAATATGCTCTATTGAAATTCTACATTTTTAACCTCGTCCTTAATGGCAAACTATTTCAGTTCCAAGTGTTTAGCATCTTTAGGAAAACTTGTCATTATTGGTGAAGAGAATTGTTACAAAATTATCACAATAAATTTTCAATGGTCTAATTATAATGTCAACAATCTCAAGTCTCTATTTACCTTTTTTTTTTTAAAACAATCTCAAGTCTTAAAATAAAGTTCTGTAACCATTTAGCCTTAATCATGGCTTTAAGGCATGCCACAAACTCTGCCTCCATAGTGGATGCAGCAATTATAAATTGCTTCATAGTTTTTCATGAGATGACTCCTCTAGCTAATAAACAAACGTAGCCCAAAGTGAATTTTCTTGTATCTACACAATCAGTAAAGTCTGAATCTAAGTATCCAACCACCTTAAGGTGATTAAACCTCCTAAAAGTAAGCATGTGTTCTTTAGTTCCCAGTAGACATCAGAACTTTCTTTACAACTTTCCAGTTATTCATACTAAGATTAGTTTGTTATCTCCCTAATATCTCGACTGCAAAAGTTATATCTAGTCTCGTATATATTTGAGTATACATTAGGCTTCCAATTACAAATGCATATGGAATTGATTCCATTTGCTTCCATTATAAGTCATTTTATTCGGACATTGCATAAAGGCTAAACTTATCTTCTTTTGAATTGCAACTGGTGATGGTCAATACTTTTTCATCCTAAATCCCTCTAACGCTATATCAATATATGTTTTCTAAGGCAAACCCAACATTCCTTGTGATCTACTACTTAATATTTCTATTTTTATCACATATGTTGCCTCACTCATATCTTTATTTCAAAATTAATGGAGATATATACATTGACTAACATTGTTTTCTATAAATCCAAAGGAAACAATAATATCATTCAACTTAAGATACCATTGTCGAGAAGCTTATTTAAGTCTATATATTTACTTCTTCAGTTTACATACCACGTATTCTTTTCCAACCTTTATGAACCCCATTGGTTGGTCCATATAGACTTCTTCCTCCAAATCCCCATTTAGAAAGGCAATTTTTATATCCATTTAATACAAATCTAGATCATAATAAGCCACCAAAACCATAATAGTTATGAGTGGATCCTTCTTAGAGACTGGTGAGAATGTCTTCTTATAATCAATGCCATCTTTCTGAGTAAATCTTTTAGTTACTAGTTTGGCCTTATGAGATTCTAAGTTACCAAGAGAGTAACGTTTGGTCTTAAATACACACTTAAAACCAATTCTCTTGTAAAATTATGGTAATTCCACAAGGTCCTAGACTCCATTATGTTCCATATATTTAAACTCATCTTTCATGGCATTTAACCATTTATCATAACTTTTACTATTTATGGCTTGTGAAAAGGTTGCTAGGTCGTTCCCAATTCCTAAATCATTTTTAAACTCGTGAAGATATACCACATAGGCATCAGAAATAGTTTATCTTCTTTCTCTTTGAGACCTTTGTGCTATTTATTATAATTGTTCTACTGCAAGTTCATTCACTTCATATTCAATTTCATTATAAACAATGGGTTCATTAGTTTTTTGTTCTTTATGATTATTAGCCGATTAAATAATTGGTGGAACAATAACTTACGTATCTGTATAAGCCACAACTAGCATAATCATAGGAACTTCCATTCTCACTTCTTGAATATCCACTATATATAATGTTTCATTCCTACTAATTTCACCATGTTTAATGAACATAACATTCCCAATTTCCATGATTCTTGTAATATAGTTAGGACAATAAAATATATACTTTTTAGACTTCTCTAGATAACCAATGAAATAGTCTCTAATTGTTATTGTACCCTTTTTTCATATGGATTATAATATCTAATTTATGTCTGACAACCACAAACATGTAGGCCCTTAAACTAGATTTCCTTTCAGTCTACAGTTCAAAGGGAGTCTTTGGAATGACCTTACTAGAACACCTATTCAATGAGTACATAGCATTTTTTTAGTGCATATGTCCAGAAAGAAGTGGGTAAAGACGAATTACATATCATACTCCTAACCATATCTAACAAAGTTATATTACGCCTTTCTTCCACACCATTTTATTGTGTTGTGCCTGATATTATGTATTGTACACAGATACCACATCTTTGAAGGAATTTAGGAAAAAGGGCCAAGATTTTAACCTCTTTCATCATACTTACTGGTCGGGTCGGCCTAGTAAGGCCCGGCCCAGTGAGGCCCAACTTCAAGTCCAGGCACTAACAGTCCAGTAATAAGA
>JANKOD010000006.1:21175770-21187663 GCA_026284645.1 Erythroxylum acuminatum
TTAGATATTTAATTTTACAAAAATTTAAGTTTTTAACTCTAATAAAAAACATAGAACATTCTTAAAAATTTTGTCACCATAACATATTTTTTATTTTGTAACCAAAAAACTTATTTCATAAGTAAAAAAAACTCCCAAGTTTTGTAACTAAAAAACTTACTTCATTGCAAAAAAATTTATCATTGTAGAATACATGCGTGATTTTTAGTTATGCATGATTTTTAGTTTAAATTATCCATAATATCACTATAACATAATTAGCATAATTCAAAATTTATGAAATGAGAGTATAATTAGTTTTTTACCTATTAATTTTTGACTGATCATAAAAAAAGCTCCTCTTATAGAGGTTTTAAAAATTAACTTATTGGGGTTAAATAAGTTAACCAATAATTCATTCACCAAACACATTAATAACTTTTTAAAATGGTCAAAAAGTTAACTTTTAGTTAATAAACTTAAAAAAACAACTTATCAGCTGTTTATCAAACACCTCATATATGATAACTATCATTTTATTACTTTAAGAAAGGTAGAACACTTTGTCGTTAATGTGGATACTAACTTAAGAAAAAAATAACATGAGAACTGTTATTTATGGCATGAAGATAATGTTTAGGAAAGGGTCTTCAACTTGTAACAAAAAAGCAATTTTTTCTTTAATAATAGCTCTAACCTTTAGAAGCTGAAAATGAAAATTCAAAATATATGAATATATTAAATTTCATAATGTATAGAAAAATTTTGAGTATTAGTTATTTTAATTTTCATAAAAAATTGATCAGTAATAGCTTAATTTTTAACATAATATTGGGGAGAAAAGCATATTTATTAATTATCAAGGCACTGAAACTTATAAAATCAATTTGAAAAAAAATGTTTTTAATGTCATATTACGAGAAACGTTAATATAATTTACCTTACAACTATAGATACGTATTTTAATTCTAAAAAAAAAAACAACTATATGTACGCATCTTTGTCGAACTTTTCTCTGTACAAATTTACCTGAAACGTTAACAGAAAAGAATAGGCGTGAAAAGTAAAAATCCTCTTGTAGTTTGCAAGACAAGGGATTAAGTAGCGCTTAAAATCAGGATCAACTCACACGTTCACTCTGATGGGCTTTCGTAAGGCTTTCCCATTACAAAATCAGGATTTTCTTAAGGTCGAAGCCTATAAAACCAATTGCTGTAACAAAGATCAAACTCTTACCGCAAAACACGGAACCAGAGCAAAACATGATGTGAACTTTATCACATACATAAACTTCCCATCACTTTGGGTTCAAACTGATGATTAAACTAAGCTTGTATAGTCCACGCTTATCGTGCTTCTAGCGAAGGGCTTGATTGGGAGCTCATCACTATTCTATTCTAGTGAACTCGTAAACGCTCCCAACAACAACACATAACATTGGATTCCAACTCTGCAAGCCTTTTTGTTAGATCTTGTGGAGTTTAAGCAGCGGTATGAATATGAATATAATTCTTGACTTGAATCTCCAAGAAAAGATGAGGATAGAATTGAAATAGCCAGAAAAAGTATAAAGGATAGCCGTAGGAAATTGCTTACGCGTATTATGCGTCACATTCAATTATAGGGACTGCAGCACCAAATTGCCAAAGACAGGGAAAGCAAGAAAACAAGGCTACTCCACAGGGAAGAAAAGACAAGGACAATGATTTCTTTTCCAACCACAGGAACTAGTGAAAAGACAAAGTCAACAATGGATACTATTTGCTGACAAAGTTAGATATTACAATAATTGCGCCTTATCTCAAAATTCTCAACCTCAGATTTCTATTCTAGCCTTTGTTCATCATCCAAGAGAAAGTTTGCAGTTCCTACAACTGGGAAAATTAACTTTTCTGAAACTTCACCTTGCCACTTTCTGCCTGAATCTTCATGCCAGGAAACTAGTGCAAAAGATCAGACTCACTGAAGAACATAAACGAGTCCACCCAACAGGGGCAAATAATTAGACATCATAACATAAGTGAGCACAAAACATTCTGACAGCACAAGAAATAAAGTATCATGAACTTATTTGGAAGCTTTAGCACAAAGGAGTAGTCTGCTGGAAGAGAAAATGTTGAAACGGAAGGCTATGTTTACCTGTGCTTCATACGTAATAAACTAACTGTTCTTAAAAGCAATGACATCTGCTACGCTTAGCCAGTGTAACATCATAAGTACCCATTGCCATATTACAACTTGCCGTATTAATAATCTTGTTTTCCAGAATTCAGGGAACTATTCTTTTTTTTTTCCCCTTTCTAATGAGAGAATTCAGGGAGATCTTAACTTCTACCCTTCAACACAGACATCCACCTTATTCAAAGGAACTTTCTTGCAGAACTTTTTCTACAGAACATATATATATATAAAAGACTTACCAAAGAAATCAGTTGACAGAAATGGAGAGACAGAATTATCTAAGGTCCAAAATCCACATTAACTTCTTTCTAACGAAGCTTATTTGATAATTTCAGAAATTGTCATCTCAAATGAACAGATACACATTATGTTATAGATAAGAAATGCTAATCTCTCTGAGGCTTGGGAATGTAGACAGCTTAAACAAATGAAACTCATTTAGTTGTTGATAAAAATAAAATTCCAAGCCATTTTCATAAGAGAACATCAATTATTTTATTAGGCGTGTATCCGAAACCATCTGAACTATGAGTTGCTGTGAGAACGGAAATCAAATATCAAATCCAACCTAAAAGATGGCCGCTGCTCCTATGTACCATTCTACTGAAGGGTAGAATCACAGCATTCTCTAAATCACTTACAAGTGCGTAAGTGTTGAAAGCAGAAGACAGGACATGAATGCGAGGGAATCACACATGCAGACTGCCCTTTTAAGAATAAGGTATATGAAAAATGGAGATTTGAATCATTCAAAAAGATAAAAATCAAGTAATAAGGACATGCAAATAATAACTGAGCCAAATAAGGCTGGAGTTGAGAAGCCAAACGCTGCAAGGAAATTCATGTAATAGATAGCAGAACATGGTAATCAACAGCCCATCTAGGGAGCTATCCTTTGATGATCAAAAAGCCTCGGTATATCTAGATAGAAACTGGACAAGTATGACCACTGAACTCTGTTTCCAATCCCACAAACAAATTTATCATCACTTCATCAGGCCAACAGAAGGACAGACAAGATGCCTTACACAATATCTAAACATCTCAACTTAATATGAAGATAAGCCCAAAGCTAAGCTAGTTGGCTGCGAGCAGTTCCACCTGCATATTTTCGCCAAAAACAACCAGTTTAATAACCCAACATATTTTCGCAAAACCAAAAAGGTCAAGAACAAAGAGGAAATGAGTGTGTGTGTGAGAGAGAGAGACACAGAGACCCAAAAGCACCTGTATATAAAGGCTTTATGGACGAAATAGAGGGGAAGCAAGTGGTAAAACCCAAATCCAGTCAATCTCATCAGGTATCTCTTTTTTCTTTTTTTCCTCTAATATTTATCAAAACCAATACTACAGAGAAAACCATTACAGAAGTCACTCTTCAACCACTCTCAAATCTCTACATCATCAACGCTCATCTACTACTGTTCAGATCCTTGAGAATCATCTTTAGTAGTATTTTGGTGCTGCTGCTGCTGCTGCTGCACTCTACCCTGTCCCATCTGCTGATAAATCTGGCTAAAAGCCTGAGGGGTCAACACCCCAATAGGACCATCCTGTGACAATCCAAGCTCCAAACCAGGTAACTGCTGGCTAGTCCCTCCCAAAATTGAGGTAAAACTCATAGGACCCATATTATTTCCAGGCAAGTCAAAGCCAGGAAACCCAATTTTTGGCACAATAAAATTAGACGAATTCTCACTCCCCAAATTGGTTGTTGATGGACCAGTGGTAGATGATGACTGGAACCCAAAGTTACCAACTTGGGGCCATAAACCTTGATGCGGTCTGACAATATTGGCACCAACCATCGCCCAACTGGTCCTACTACCACCGGACCCACTCAATTCATCAAATTTATGATGTAAGCCAGCTGATAGGGAGGTGGTTTGGTGAGAAGAAACAGAACCAGCGGCTGCCAAAGCAGAAGCAGGTATCGTCCCAGTCCCCGTTGCTGTGATAATAGAAGGTTCAGCTTGTTGCAAAAGCCACTGGATGGTTTCCCCATCAGATTTGTGACCCAATTCTCTGGTCAACTGAAAGATTCTAGCTGCACAAAGAGCAGGCATCCTAATCCTCCGGCCCCTACCTTCAACCTTTGTGTGTCTGTCTTTGTTAGAACTTCTTTTAGGTGCCAAGTGCTTCTTTTGCTCTTCCTTGTCTGCAATAAGTATCTGGAAGTCTTTGATTTCAGCTGCCTTGTTGCTGTCTCCCATGTGATGTTGTGAAGACTGGGTCAAGAAGTTGGATACTTGTTGTTGGTCTTCATGTGGTGGTTGTGGCGGTGGCACTGGTGGGTTTGTGGAGTTGGAAGCGCTCTTGGGATCCATGTAAAAGAAAGAAAGCTGGAAGCTTTGTGTGTATATGTGTATGTGCGCGTATTCCTCTCGCTCTTTGATTGAAGAAACTGGACCTGAGACTCAGATAGAAGCCACAAGTCAGTCCTGCACAATAACACTAATCGATTAGTTTTTAACTGTTCCTTCTTTTTCTTTTCTTTTTGGAAAAAAGTTTTTAACTGTTCTGGTAACAAAAGATAATGATAATAATTAAAAAAAAAGACTAAGACAAAAGAAGGTAATGGTCAATTAAATATTAGTATTGATTTTAAGAATTCTGGGGAAGTAACTTAACTCCCACTCTTTCTCTTGCACGTTAATGTTATAATTGAAACAGCAAAAACATATGATTCTCTTGTCCTACAACTTGCAAGGGAATCGATTGGCTGTCCATGTGGAAGCTTAAGCTCTGGACGTCTGGCTCCGCCCTCTCAATCAATTATGTGTTTTCGTCTAACCCACTCTTACTTTAGATAATGCTTTTTAATTCTGATAATGGACCAGACCAGAAGATTCTTCACCAAAATCAAAATACATGCTCCCTCGGGATTTCTCTTTTTCCCTTCTAATTTTCTCAAAACAAATCAATATTGGAATTTTTCTTTTGTGTGTCAAGTAGCTACTAATATTACTATTCTAATTAAGACAAGAAGAGTATTGTTTAGCTGACTGAAATCATAATCGTATCAGTTTCACTAAATTGGCACGCACTGCACGTTGAGGTAGAGGAAGAAGAGTAAAGAGGACATGAAAAGATAAAGAGAATTTCACCTTGAAAAGAGTTGCTGATGTAAGGTAACTGAAGATGAGTATACACTATATATAGTATATACTATTGGTGAAGTAGGTTTAGGTTGCTGCGACATTTCTACAAACAAAACCGATACTGAAAGGGTTAACACTTAACGGTGTAGGACGATACATCTTTGCCGAATAGAATATTAGGTGAACTCTCCACGAACATTTTCTTTTCCAAGTTAACAGCATATTCTGATATTACATCTTGTTTTCAAAATTTTACATAATTCCTAAAATTGAAACGGTATAATTAAATTTACAATGTTACCTTTCACTAGTTAAATCTTTATAAATAGAAGTGTTTTAAGACTAAAGCATGAAATTTCAGAAAATAAATAAATAAATAAAACTAAAATCCACATAAAGATCGATGTAAACAAGAATTTTGGAGACATTAAAAACTTTTAATCATCTCAGGGTAAATGGGAAACTACTAGAACCAAATGACCAACTCAATTGCAACAAATTGTGAATCGTTGTTCTCGTGTCTCTACCATCACTTCTCAAACAAAGATCCTTCTCTTCACTTATGGGGTGGGATGTCATGGCAGGAAATGAGGCTTCAGCTTCGAGAGCAAATCTGCATTTGGGACACCTGAACAGTTCAACATAGTTGTATAGATATGTACAACATCCAATAAACAGTTCAGTTCAGTCAACGTAAAAGTAATCACTGCCATGGGATTCTTGCCTCGGGCTCAGCCACCCAAAGAAGGCCTGAAATCCATGCAGATGGGTGGACTAATCCTGAAAATAGAAAGTATAGCTGATGGTATTGTCCAAATTCCATCCCCGCATATTAAACCTGAAGCAACTGCCCCAGCAAAATCCTCTGCGTCCTGCCTGTTCATCATCTCCCATACAAACAATATCACTGTCCCCACAAACATGTCGATGGCAAAGTAAGCTCCAATGTAGAATGGGACTGACATAGCCATTGGAATTGGTATAAACCGTGAAATCCTTATAGGAGTCACATCCCTCAGGAGATTTAAAACAATAGCACCCACAAAAAATCCACAACATAAGGCTAGACAATGTTTGGGGAGCTCCGAGAAGCCTTCAACACCTAAAATGGCCATTTCCCTGAATATTACAGCATATGGAGCTTTGTATGGACCATCTGGCGCTCCAATATCAAATGCGGTCCAAAATAACCAAAATGTAAGTGGGGCAATAACACAACCCATTGCTGTTCCAACCAACTGGCTAACAAACATAGACTTGGCAGAAGATAGAGTGAGGTATCCGGTCTTGAAATCCTGCATGAGATCAGCTGCAGTTGAGACAATGGACATCATGACCCCACAAGCTGCTAACCCAGCTATAACTCCACCATTAGTTCCAACCAAAGAAGCAATAATGAAAAGGCCAATCTTCCCATAGGTTGATGTCAGGTTCCAGTCAGTTAGCCCAGTGCCATAGGAGTTGCAGAAGGCAAGAGCAGGGGCGATAATATATGAACAGAGAACGAAATACCATTTGAGTGGGGGGAAAATGCATGGAATTGTAGCTGTTGATATTGCAGCTAGACCAACATATCCAGAAGCTGCAAACAAGGTTGGTATCCTATCTTTCAAAAACACTGTATCCCTTTTCCTCTGCTCCAATAGCAACTTGGATGTCTCAATATCTGTTAAGGTCCACATCAAAAGCATAATATTGAGATTATTGCTTTCAGCAGTGAAATAGGACAACTAATATGCATCCACTAATCCTTACACAACTTGGTTAACATACACCACATACTAGGATGACATTTTTCATATGTAGCTGCTGTAATCTGTAAATCTTGTCCATGAAAAAATCAACCACTACCATGTAAACAGAAGGAACAATTGTTCTTCTCATAGTTAGGAATTAAGAATTTAAGATCAGATCAACTCTGTGCATGAATGTGCATAGACATAACACAAAATTCACTACGACTGTAGGCATCATAACTGGCAAAGATGACCATTAAAAATTCACAAATAGAAAGATCAAATTTCAGCAAAGTCCTATGTTCTTAGCTGAAATAAATCATATTTAACATTTAACCTTGTCAAATCCATATGAGTTGAATCAAAAAAATGAGTGTCCTTTTCTTTCTAGAAAGATCTTTAACTAAAGTCCAGTTGAGAGTTTCTTTCCCATTGAAATTTTGATATAACATCCACAAGGCAATTACAATTCAACTCTTCAAGTTGCTAATCCGAATGAATTCTGCTGCCAAGATTCACTACATGTATTTTAAACCAAAATCAATACTTAACGTATGTTGCACACGTTCCTGTTTGTCTTTTCTGGATGTAGCTAGTTCTCAAATTACATTCAATAGGTTGCGACTCCAATTCTTAAAACACAGTTGAGGTTGAAAAATTCCTGTCAGTAGAGTGGCATGAGCTTAATAGCTCAAATAGCCAACATAAATGTCCAGATATTAAAATCATAGAAGCAAAGTTTTCCTTTCTCCATACAAAATCATCACCTTGATTGTCTCCCACAATGGGCAGCTTGCTATCTGCATTGCTTTTGTTGCAGACTTCCTTAACACTTACGGAAATTATCTTTACCAGATTATAAAGACCATCCCCAAGGATAAGTGCAATAGCTATAAAGACCTGCAAACAGCATAGTGCAAAGAAACAGCTCAGCAATCACGTAAGAAATGGCAATTGACATTTAGTGAGGCACCAAGTCATAAACATATTTTTAAACCAATAGGGGAGAAAGATGTAATTGTTGGCATAGATTCAGAAGTCTAATGTGATATTAGACACTTACATTCTTTCCTGATGGGACAATTAGAATAAAACTTTTCAATTACCCAGATTTGGCGAGGAGAAAGAATCATTGTTTTTTCTCTTTCAAGTGACAAAATAATCATCTTTTAGGGGCAACATAGTTTTCAAAATGCTTTCTTTGTTTTGGTATTCATCATCTAAAAGCTGAGGTTACGTATGTTAGATCAGATAATTCACCATGCCTTATATCCATAGAGACCCTTAAAATCACTGCCGTCGAGGCCAGCTGGATACCAGTCCCCAGCATGTTTGGAAATGAATGGCCAGAGAAAACCCCAGGAGATGATAGCTCCAAGAAGAACTGAACAGTTGACTATGTGAGGACAAATAAGACCACATCCCACATATGTTGGACTAAAGTCGAAATAAAACCTGCACAAGAGAAATCATGCAGCCAGAGGAATCATCATAAAAAGCAGATGAAAAGGCAATGGCACAGATGATATGATGCAGAAATAAGATGGATCTGTGAATTCAAAACAACGTAGCACAATGAAATAACTTGACACATTCATTATCTAAAACAGACCATTGCATGAAGCATGTTTTGATTGATTAGTTTAACTTCTTTTCTTATCAATCAACTCATTGGTATAATTAATTTTCATATATGGAATTTCATTAATCTACCAAGATCAAAAACCAAAGAACATTAGCAGTTAGGAGAAACATAAACACTATTGGTTATTGTGCCCCTGATAACATGTTACTATGAGAAAACATGCCAAAATGAAGTTTGATCTATGGGCTCCAAAAGCAGTTTAAAACACATCACTTCAACACGATAACAAACATAATTTTTCTTTACTCAGAAAACTAAACATGAACTTACGTGTTTTTGAATAGGGCCAGACCGAGGGTAGGAAAGTTATCAAATCCACATGAATCTCCAATGCCACTAAAGAACCACTTAAAACAGCTCCAAACTAAACTTATGCTTAAGTATTTCCCCAGACACTTGACTTGCATCCTGCAGACAAGTCATATATAAGACATATTATTGGAATTACTATTTTTAGCTCTGTACTTTCAGTTTGAGAACATAGTCAACCACAATGTCAAAAAACTACAAAAATTTGAAAAAAAATATATTAATATTGTTTCTACAAATATTAAATTAAAAAAACAAGAAAAATAAGAACACAAAAGTTCAAATGACACCTAAAGATCAGAAGCTCAACCAAAACTTCCTTTGATAATTGACAAGTTGCTATTGTGCTCAATAACAAATTATGGAATCAAACCTCCCATTGTAGAGGCAGAGGTCTTTTCAATGTTCCTCGTGGACAATAAACTACTTAACAAAGAGTTTAAACAAGTGGTACAAAGGTATAATAATTAAGGATCTAATATGAATTTACTGCGCAAGCTCAGCTCCAGCATTGGTGTGAAAGCTATTAATCAACATCGCGGTGGCTGTGCCACTTGGATAAGTAAGCTTGTAATCCATCACCATAACCTTACAATTGAAATACACACAGACACGTCAAAAAAGAAAGCCATGATCAATTAGTTTACATCAACAAAACACAACACACGTCTAACTGACTTGAAATTAGCTTCAAAAACAACATATATACACACACCTTACGAAGGGGAACAAGACTGAAAAGTCCAAGAAAGCTGACAACAAAAAGAAAACCAATCATCCAGCCCAATCCAGGGTTCTTCACGTCTTCTGCCCTATTCCCTCTGTAATCTGCCCCTATCAAATTGTACGTTTTCTCATCCATTGCTATCATGGACGATCCAAACCCTCCTGTTTTAATATCAATCAAGATATATGTATTAATATAAACTCCAAATACAAAAGGTAACAAAAATTTGATGATAAAAGCCACAAAAGTTTGTGTAGTTTTAACACCAAGACCGACCACTAAAGGCGAGGCCGTAACAAGCGACGACGCAGGTCTGAATGACGGTGTTCTCTTGTTTGGTGAAGGGAGCAACTCTAATCCCAAACCTCCATAACAGCTCCGTCCACGACTTCACGAGGAAGAATCCCAGTAGACCCGCGGCTACGTTCAAGGACGGGATGATCCCCACTGTTAAATTGAGCTTGTGTGTGATGATGCAGAACAGAACCCCCAGCATCGCGCTCACGACCAGCCCTCTGATAGTAATTTGGTCCTTCCATTCTGGAACAACCTCCTCCTCCCCCTCCTCCTTCCCAAACACGGCCTCGATTTTCTGGGATTCATCTAACAGCAACGGTTCTGATATCTCCCTCTCCATGCTTCTATCTTGACGGAGTCAAATGTTGTATTGTGAGCGATGGATTTTGATAGAGTGCGGGCGAGGTGTTGGATTAGTAAAGAAGACGCCTTGAATAGTAGTTGCCCACGTGTACTGTTCTGACAGTATTGGTGTTGTTGGTTTGCCGCAACAGTTCTTAGGCTGCTTGCCAAAAATATCTCTGACGTCGGAGCAGTAAAATTATAAACAGAGGTGTACTTTTGTCCATTTGCGGCCCATCATGCACAATGCCGATAATATCGATGCTGTCGGTGACGATGCAATCAGTAGCCTTAGGCTAACTGTTTGATCGTATTAAAACGGCTGATAATTATATTTGATCATTAATTAATTGGGTGATCAATTAAACTCAATCAGATGATTTTGAAAATTTTCTATAAAAAAATTATTATATTCAAAATTTGTTACAAATTAGTCAAAGAAATAAAAATAGATAGAGTTTAAAATAGAGATATTAAATTTATTATTTAATTTTTAAAGTTAAATTAATACCAAGTTTGAGTCATAATATACAAAGTTATCATCTTATTATGTATGTCTCTTCCAACTTTGAAAGTAAACATAAAAATAACTAAAAAGATCGAGTAAATTGCACTGGCGAGGAATTGAGGAACACCTAATAGGATACCTTTACTTTAAATGATAATGTTAAATTATTTTTGCTCTATCTAAATTCCTATGAGGATATTCACATAAAAAAAATTAATCATGCCTTTACAAGTTATTTTACATATAAACAACTAATAATACTAAATAATTATTTACCAAATATCTTTAAATAAATAGCTGATATATCTGCTGGTATTAATTCGTTGTTAGTTAACAACTGATAAAAAATGTAATATGTTGATTGTCAAATAGAGTTATAGTTTAATGTTTTTAAATTTATATGAATCAACTTATTAATTGACAAATTTTCGACCTGTTTAAAATTTTATTAATTAAATGATAATATGTTTTTACTTTTTAGGTAAAACTAAAAGTATAGATTTTTTATAGTTTAAAATTTTTTAGAAATTTAAAAAAATTCCTTTTAGTTTTAAATTTTTAAAAGAAACTATTGCTATTAAATTTTGGTAAAAAATAACGATGATATATAACGGCATAAATATCACATGTGCATTTATCAAATTTTATTTATACGAAAATCTAATTTAACTCTTAAACTTGAATAAAATAATTTATTATAATTATTATAATTATTAATTTATATCGAATTTAATTAATTTAAGAGATGAATTATATTACTATCTCATTGACCTTTAATTGATCCATATATAATGTTCATATCAAATATGTTTCATTGTTGATTCTAAGTAAAGTCTAACAAAAAGATTGGAAAGTAAGAATTTTTTTGGAGAAAATTTTAAAGATTAAGGGGGTGTTTGTTTCCGTTTTTATTTTTGATTTTCTGTTTTTATTTTCAAATTCGGTAAAAAATCTTGTTTGTTTGAGTTTTTAGTTTTTAGTTTTTGTTTTAGTTTCTTCCGGTTTTCAAAAATTATGAAAACCATAAAAAGTGGTTTTTGTTTCCTGTTTTTTTTTTCATAATCTGAT
>JANKOD010000006.1:21187763-21201328 GCA_026284645.1 Erythroxylum acuminatum
TTCTAATCAATAAGTTTTCTTCAAGAAGGGATTAACGAAAAAGTTATCACAATTCAACCCCCCTTCTTGTGTATTTGTTTATCATTGTATTAACGTGTGATTCACTTCATGTGGCACATGATGACGTGGCGATATCAACTTAAAAATCACATTGGAGATTCATCAAATCTAAGAGATAAAGATCATGCGAAAAAAATCATTTGAAGATAGTGGAGATCTTCAAGGATATGGATGCAATCTTTCAAGTTGGCAAGTAATCTTTATTTGATTAGATTTGGATGTAATGTAACCAATTAGAAGAGTCCTAAAGAAAAGGGGATGTCTTCCCATTGGTCGGTGTGATGCAATGTAATCTTTAGTTGATAAGATCAACTAGGATTGTGGAGATCCTTAAAGATCTTGAACTTGCTTTCTAAGAAAGAGGAGCCTATAAATAGCTCATTAGAGTTAGAGAGCTATTAATTCAATCATTGAGTCATTCACTGATTGAGAGAAATCACTCAAAGGAGAGAATTTTGAGAGTTAGGAGCTCCTTGTAAGTGCTTTGAGAAGGAGGTACTTATATCTTTTGTTAACATTTTGTTGAGAGTTAATGAAAGAGTAGCTTCGGGTATATATATATATATCTTATTGCTTTCATTACTCTATTATACACTTTTGTCATTTTGTGTGCGAGAGAAACACTTTAAATACTTGTGGGCACGTAAGGTGTTCAAGGGTTAATGAAATTGTTCGACGACATTCACGTGAGAAGGCTAAATCTTGCTTAAGTGGACCTAAGCAGGATTGCCTTACGAAGGTGGGCGCGACTTGTGGTAAAAGTTTGAGTTCAAAGCAGACCTTTGTGACACTAACCATGATCAAATCATGGGCACAACAAAAATAAAAACTTTTTATAGTTTTCGATTGAATTGTGATAATTGATTAACTTGAATAATAAACGAATACGAATTGTAAGAAATCATATCTAATTCGC
This sequence comes from Erythroxylum acuminatum, assembly GCA_026284645.1. NCBI lineage: Eukaryota > Viridiplantae > Streptophyta > Magnoliopsida > Malpighiales > Erythroxylaceae > Erythroxylum > Erythroxylum acuminatum. Next base: position 21,188,740 of record JANKOD010000006.1, read on the forward strand.
GCTTCTGTTGAAATCCTTTGAAATTTTTTTTCGAATTGTCAACCACAAGTTGTTCACTTGGCCAACCTCTGATGGTATCTTTAAAACAGCTTCTCAACACCTTTAAGAGGAAGAACGTAAGAGTGCTAGCTCATTTGTCTTTTCTTCCTATTAATAGAAAAATCAATGGGTGATTTTCTAATTTTATTAAAATTTATTTTTAATTATAATTAAAGTCATAATTTAATTATAATTAAGCTAATTTTAATAAAATCAAACATCTTATATTTGATCCATAAAGTTTCTTAAACTTTATAATTAAGTCTAACTTAATTAAATTGATTTTTTTTTCACAAGTTGCTCCTTAATGTGTGACCCATTAGGTTCCTAATATATTAGCAATGATTATAAATTCTAATTTTAATTCACAATTAGAATCAGATAAACTAAAGCTCTTTTTAATTTATCTTTAATTTTTCAAATAAACAATTTATAATAATAGGTCAAGATTGACGTTTAGCAATATGTGATGACCACGAAAATATCAAGAATGACAAGCGGTTTGACTTAACCAGTTCATGCATTGTTATGATATATATTTAATCTTTTCATCATCTAGTGTTCCTATTGGACAAAGTATGAATATAGTGTTTACTTTTTTGTATCTAATCATGGTTGTTCATGTTAATTAGTAATTGATTTATAATTGATATTTGAAAACGCCTTTTAAAACGTCAATTCACTCTAGCCAGAGAATTTCATAAATTATTACTAATCAAGAACAATGAAACTGTAGCACCCCACTTGTTGGGTCCCGATCCCGAAGCCCAACCAAGGTGTTGGACCACGTTCCCAGAGCCTAACTATCCAATCCCAGAGTCGAAAAGCATAAGCGGGTTTCCTTGTAGGGTTATTTCAACGAACCCTCGCTTACTCTGAATCAATCCTTTTGAATTCAACACCAAAAGCTACCAATTTTTGTGGAGAGGCAGAAAAACGTGTTAGGAATCCAATGCTTCAAGAATCACTTAATTTGGAGGTCAAACGAAGGAGTTATGGCCAAAGGAATCCAATATGTTTATGTCCTTACCCAAACTGTATATGTTTTGGCGCGATTGCCATAACTTTTTCTACAAATGGAAGCTTGATTTCGTTTTTTGACCATTTGAAAGAGGACATCGAGATCTACAACTCTTATGAAGACCTCAAAGCAAGGTTAGGCCTCTAAAGTAGTAAAAATCGCAATTTACTGTAGCTGACCTGAGGATGTCCGTTAAACAGACATACACTAGCTAAAAAGCCATTTTTCACCCGAGAACGTCCGTTAAACAGACATCCATGTCCGTTTAACAGACATGCACTGGGCTGAGGTTCCTTTTTGACCTGAAAAGGTCCGTTAAACGAACCTAATGTCCGTTAAACGGACATGGGTGACCCAAAACTCCTTCCAAATCCTCTCCAATGCTTCCACCATCCATCCTAACACCATATACATCCATAACCTTCCCAAATTCAACCCTTCAAGTGTAATAATACTCCTCAAACATTCAATTACCAATTTGAATGTGTTAAACTCACAAATCTCAACTCAAATAACTCATATTACACACAAACTCTCATCATTCACCATAGCTGTCATGTTCATACCTCCCATACAACATCATCACTTATAATGGCCATATCACTCAACTCCGATATCTTAAATATACAAACTTTATGTCGTTGGAAAGATAAGAGGATAAACTACCATGTTCATGAAGACCACTCAAAGCCCAAATTAATCTAGTTTTCCCCTTGAAGTCAATACACAATTTCACCTATATGAAAACTTGAAAATATGAGATACACACTACAAGATCAAATAAGCACATACACAAGGGAACTTGTCAAGTTCTCATTCTCATTTCTTGATCAAAATGAAGTTCATACATAGCTTTAATTACATATTGACATTTCATCAACATAATAACACAAGTTACAAAATACATTTGATGCTCAATGTTCAATATGCTTGTAAAGCTATCCAAACGTCTAGCTACTATCTTAATACAAAATCTAACTCTCTCGGAATTATCCAAATGCCTGCAAGGATTTACTGATCTTCTCGATCTGCACCTGAGGAGTGGAAAAATATTGGGTTGAGCTACACAGCTCAGTGGCTAAAATATTTATAGCTATTGGCGATGAGCCACACAATCAACCATATATATATATACATTCATATAGGCATACACGTCGCAATGAAAATTCAACATTTACAATTTCAATTCAAATTTCATAATTCAAAATATTGTCCAAGCATACACACAATTTGCATCATAACTAAGCATGTCAAAATGCAAATGCACAACCAAATGGCTCGAAGGTTCCGTGAAACAAAATGGCAAAATCGAAGTTTACACCATGAACGAAACGAGTCCATTTTTTGGATCTCGTGGCCACAAGCGGGCAGCCGAGAGAAGGCTTTTTTCGACGTGCACGTGACTACAAAACGGTTCCTCTCTCGCCCAAACACAATCAAATTTCATGCTTCAATTTAATCATTGAAATCGCATTTTCTCATGCTTTTTCTTATACAAAATGCCATGATTCAATTTAATGACATAACATAATCATGCTCACAATTCAATCTTTATCACAATGTCATACATCAATATGCATAAAATAACATAAAACATATCATAGCAACTTCAAAACAAGCCATTTTAGCACATATTCCACACACAAAGCATTTTGCTCATATTACACAACAACTATAAATAAATTACCCACCTTATAAATTTTAAAATCCAATTTCAATTGTGTCCTTCCTCTTGCTCTTGGATAGGTTGTCTTTAATTCCCTAACACAACCAACATTCTCATTCAATTCCAATTCAATTGGAAATCTCCCAAAATTTCCAAAATCACAACAAAAGAATTTAACCCTGATCAAGCTTATACTTAACCTACCCACTGTCTATCTAGGTTAGAAAATTCAAAACTTAGCTTAAAAATCCAAAAACCTAATGGATCTCTCCATCTTCTTCTTCATCCAAGCATTCCCAACACAAACCCCTTTCTCTCTCTGCAACTTCTCATTCACAATACCACAACCTATTTCTTTACTAAAGCATGAAGAAGATGATGAGCTTACCTTGAAAGCCTTGATTTGTTCTTCTTCCCACGATTTTTCCTTCCTTTTCCCCTAACTTTTTCGATTTTTCTCCTTCTTCTCTTCTCCCTCACGTTTTTCTCTCCCTCTCTATGCTTCCACGACACTCTTTCTTCTTTCCTTCTAATTCAAGACACAATTTCACTCCTTTTCTACCAATAATGCCCCTCCTTAACCTTGTTCTCCCAAGTTTACCCTTATTTTGTCTTTTATGGCTCTAACCCCTTCACTCCACTTACACTACATTAATTCTACCTAAGTCCCAATCTTCCCATAAAATTTTCAATCTTTATTCAAGCCTACTTGATAAATGACCCAATTCTAAAATTAAAAAAAACCAACAAACAAACATAAATAACTATTTAAGCAATTTAGAAAATTTAAAATCCAACACTTTCTATAGTATAACTTCTGAACCAATCTTTATCTTCACATTAGATGTCATCCTATGACCCAAAAAGTTATATTCTATGACTCAGTATTAGTCTTGGTTAATTTAAAACCTTTTGACTCTAGCGTATCCCTCAATAGTTCTAGTTTGATGTTGACACCATAATTTGTCTTATCCACTAAAATAATGTCATTAGCAAACGATATACACTAAGGCACATATCCTTGGACATTCTTAATTAGCTCATTCATCACTACTACAAACAGCGAGGGGGTCAATGAGGATCCTTAGTGTAGCCTGATATTGACAAATGCTCTGTATCTCCTTATGTTGTCCTTACTCTAGTCTAAACACCTTCATACACATCATTAGTAACCTGTATATAGGTAATAGAGACTCCCTTAACTTTTAAACACTTCCATATGACTTCCCTATGTAACCTATCATAAGCCTTCTCTAAGTTAATAAAAACCATGTGGAAGTCCTGCTGGCTTTCCCTGTAATATTTCAGTAATCTTCTTTAAGTCAATGAAAACCATGACATGATACCAAATTGGTTCTTCAATATAGGTGCACCATTTCTTACTCTCTTCTTAATCACCCTCTCCCATAACTTCATGGTGTGACTGATAGTTTGAAGTTTCTATAGTTGTTACAACTTTGTGTGTCTCCTTTGTTCTTGTATAGAGAAATGAGTGTAACATTAAGTCTCCACTTATTCGACATTTTGGCATACTTAAGGAACATATTAAAAATCTTGGATAAGTAAGTAAGATCCTCTTCTCCTAGGCTCTTCTATACCTCTGTGGGTAGCTCATTAGGTCATATTACCCTTCCACTTTTTGACTCTCTCAAAACTCAATTAAATTCTTATCTTGTGATCTACTAACAATAAGTGAAGTTAAGATATTTCTCATAAATGCTACCAATAAGATTTCAGCTCTACCTTGATTAAAATGGCTATAAAAGTATCTTTACATCTTCTCTTAATGTCATTTTCATCCACAAGCACCCATCCTGCTTCATCTTTTATACAATAAACTTGATCCAAATATCTCGCTTTCTGTTCTTTAGCTCTCGTTAACTTAAACATATCTCTTTCTCCATATCTAGTTGCCAATCATTGGTATAATTTCCCATAAGATCTATTTTTGGCTTCTGAGACTGAGATTATCTTTTTTGCCTTTTCTTTGCTAATTTTTAACTTTCTCTATTAACTACCCTTTCTACATTTGTGATGTTATCAAATAGAGATATATAGGCAACCTTCTTGATCTTCACCTTTTCATGTAAATCTTCATTTCGCCACAAAGACTCCATCTTACTACCCCTAGGCCCTTTAGAAACTCCCAAGATTTCCTTAGTTGCATTCTTTAAAAGAGTTGTTACTTTCTTCCACATCTATTTAACATCTTCTTCTAATTTTCATTCTTCTCTAGATATTACTCTATCCCTAAGTTGTTCCAAAGTATCTCTTTTTATATTTCACCATCTAACTCTAGTAAATCTTCGAGGACTTTTCTTCTTCCTCTAACCCTTAATTATAAGATCCATAACCAATAATTTATGCTGAGTTGATAAGTATGCATTAGGTATCACCTTGCAATCCTTGCAACTAAGTCCAACGCTCAACTTTGCAAGGAAGTAGTCAATTTGAGTCTTTACAGTTCTTCTCTTAAAAGTCACTTGGTGCTTTTAAAAAAAAGTGAGTTGGCTACCGCCAAATCAAATGTTACCACATAACAAAGTAGTCTCGCTGTCATTCTTATCTCTATACATAAAACCCCCATAAACAAATAAATACCCATCTGAGGTTAGCCTTATAGCCATTAAAGTCTTCTCCTAAGATAACTTTTCTCGTGAGGGAGAATTTATTGAATCACCTTATCTAAGTCTTCACAAAACTGGCAATGCTTAAAATGTTCTTCCAACCCTGGTTGAGGTGTATAAGCATATATCACATTGAGAACAGAAACAAGAATTGGAGCTTAGAAAAAAACAAATAAAAGGAAATAAATAACAACAATTAAAAGGAAGAGCAAAAGCAATCCCAAAACATAATAATTGGTGCAAATAAATATTTATATATACATCTAAAAATAAGATTTAACGTTGTTATTCTGGACATTAACAATCCTGGACAACAAAAATAGGCAACTACTAGAGTAATTAAAAATAGTAATTAAATAAACCCTACAAATACAACACTAGGAAATAACTAACAAAAATAAAAAGGAAGAAAGAAAGTAATCAAAATATATGAATATATCTAAAAGAAATTGAAGCATGTAATAGCTAGTTGGGCAGAAATTTCCAAACCCTAAATCGACGCTTAAGAAAGAAAGACAGTGAAAAGAAAAAATGCAAACCCTACAATTTGAAACTCTAACTAAAAAATACGAATAATGCAATAAATGTACACATTCAAACAAAAACAAATCACTTATGAACAACTATTCTCTTCTCTTATAAAAAATTTCAAGTGTCTATAACTCGGTGGTAAATAATTTCAAATCAAAATTTAGTTTCTTATTAAAGAAAATATTTTAGCAATAGAACTACAAGCAAATATTGATCAAATGGTGCTACAGGGAAAAAACAGAGGAAAGGATCAACAAGTCATAAGCAACTAACTGAATCGGAAACCTTAACACAAGTAGAATGGCAACATTTAAATTGGAACCACCAAACACAATTGAAAACAATAACTAAAAGTAAGAAGAGCATTCCCAAAACCAAAAAAAATATTCAATCAAGTCTATTTTATACGTAGAGCTAATAAGCTCGTCTCTAGTAAAGAGAAGTATAGAACACAATCATAGGCTAATTCAGTAAAAATTATATCTTGATAATAGAAAATCACTGTTTGAAGCCACCATAAATCCAAATAAACCAAAGAGATCCATGTGAAAAAAAGATTGTAAATGGAAAAAGTTGCAAACAATAAAGGGTCAAAAGCACCTAACTTAAAGGATTAAGAACTTGAAGTAACCTTTAGTTTTATAGTGAAAAAAAAAGGTAGGGTATAGAGGCACTACAGAAAGAGAGCTTCCTGTAGCCAACCTTTTCTGGAGAAAGATAACATGCTTCAATTTAGAAACCCAAAATCTAGGGTTTTGGCGTTGTAAGTGAAAGAAAATAACAATATGCACTTTAGGGTGATGTCATAAAGTTTAGGCTAGCTGAAAATCTATATAAGATTCCATTTAATGATTTTGGAATACAATGTGGGTTTTGTACACTAGTATGAAGCCAGAGAAGTATAAAAATGTTTTCATTGAAATCTTATATGAGCTCAATAACTAAGAAATTTTACAGTTCAATTTTGAGAGAAATGAGCATGTATGATCCATCAAAGAATAATAGTGCTCGTATCCTTCTCCTATCCTTAGATATGTATACAGGGTATTTTATATACAATTACCGGGAGGACGGAAAGCAATGAAGTGGTGACTCTTACTGTTATATTTTATTTGTGGTGCATAACAAAGCAACAACTTTGTAACCTAGGTTATTGCTTTGTCAAACATTTGGAACAGATAGGCACTAAGAAGAAAGGGAGACTTTTATGGAGGTACTTTCTTGACTAGGTTGGTAAAGAACCTAAGTAGATTTGACATTCTTCTAAGGATGACCATAGGTTGTCACATGACTACAATTAACCTAGATATGTTAAGGTTCATGAGGTTAGCTAGGAAAGTTAACAAAGCAAACATTTTGGTGGAGAGAGAGAAAGAGAGGGAGGCTAGAGTCGAGGAGCGGGAAAGAACATAGCCCTATGAAAAAGTGGAGGTACCTCAAAAGGAGATGGCATAAGAGAGTAGAAATGTCTAGCCTATAATGTAATAGTTATTATGGGAGCAAATTGACATAACTATTATTGATCTAAAAAATGAGTAGCAAAGTTATATTTCTATATAATGTAGAATGCAACATAAATTAAAGAAGCATATATGATATTTGAGATGGATGAGCATCAACTATTTGACTACTTTTAAGGTACTCTGAGTTGCCTCCATAGCCTTCAACGATGCATAATAAGGATCATGATCGTGATGATGAGCCCATTTTCCCTTTATACTCCCTAATTATGTGTTTTATTTTTATATATGCTTTGTTATTTGTTTTAATTTAATACTTTATTTTAGGTATTTTGATTTTATTTCCCTTCGAAATTTATTATTATTGTGTTTTCATTTATTTGTATTTATTGCTTGGTATAAATAATTTCTAAATGTTGATCAATATTAACATTGGACAATGAACAACAAATAGGGGCTAAAATAAATTATTTGTATTTATTGCTAGGTATAAATAATTTCAATAATGTTGAAAATGGATAATTTGTATAATGATATTTTTATATAATGTAGGTATAAAAAAAATAAATTATAAAATTTTATGAATAAGTGAGCATAAAAAAATTTACTCCCTTTGTTTTAACCTAAGTGAAAAGGTTGAAGTTAAAGAGTAATGCTAGTAGCCTTTGAAACAGTAACGTAACTGAGTAACTAAGAGCATTCATAATGAGGTATTTATTTTTGAATCAAAAGGATTTTCAAACAAGTCTCTAAATACTCCTTTGTTAATTAAAAATGTAATGCTTCTTTTGTTAATTTGAGTTATTAAAATGTTTAAAAGTTTAGGTATGTCGCTCATATATGTCTAATTTAAGCATTAGGTTGGGTTTTGTAGATTAAGTTGATGTTTGAAGGACTGCTAAGTGATTGAATTAATTTACTCAAGGATAAGCAAATGATTAAGTTGGGGATATTTCATGTGCATGAAAAATGCATATATTTTCTTAAGTATTCTACTTAATTCTAATGCTAAATTGCCTTATTTTACTTAGTTTTTTATGCACATATTTTCTTAAGTATTTTACTTAATTATAATGTCGGATTACCTTGTTTTACTTAGTTTTTTTATATATTTGCAAATAATTGTACAAAGTGGACCTTAGGATGATATTATTCAAGAATTAAAATTCATTCCAAGCAAAATCATGAAGAAAATACAATTCTTTAAGGAATGCAACCTGACTTATACATATGTGCCCATTTTTGTCCTAAATGGATTAACTACAACAACTAATACGATATGAGCTACAACTGCGTAGGAGATTATAAACAAGTTAAAAAAGAAACAAGAAGATCCATATTTTAGTGACACATTTATGCCAAAAGCCATATATCAATTTCAAGAAAAATAGTCCATGATATGGGTCATAGTCATGTCCCAAATTCCATCCTAGATAGAGCAAAACCCTAATTTTGGATAACTTTAGCCAAATTTTAAAGAGAACACATACTAGAGACATCTTTTTCTTTCCAAAAGTTAAGATTAGTTATCGAGAAGAGTTATTTTTCATTAAAGAATCAGGGATGAACATTTTGCTATCTAAAGGTTATTTTGTATAGATTGATTTAATTTAATATCTGTATATTTTGTATTGATTTATTGATACGAATACATGTACATGGAGACCTTAGTTTATACAGATGTTTACAACAAAGATTTGACAACTCATACATGTGGAATAAAAAATTGTTACAACAGAATTTGTTATAGTCATGTCTGTCTTCTAGAATCTTTCAAACTATGCTCTCCTAGGTGTGGGTACATAATAGACTTTGATGGTCCTCCTTTTACTGGACTCTCGTGTTGTGTCGTTAGGCTTGAATTAATATTAGCTTATGTGAGTCCATTTCCTAGCACACCCAAATTACTTTGTAAACTTCTTCTCATAACATCCCCACTTAAACTCAACCTAGGATTCTGAACTAGATTGAGTTTAGAGATAAGATGGTGGAGGCGAGCAGCTGTCATGGGTTTAGTTAATAGGTTGACTAGCTGATCGGTGGAGCTCACGTATTTCACTTCTAGGGTTCCATCGGAGATTTTATTTCTAATGAAGTGCACATCTACCTCGATGTGTTTGGTACGAGAGTGAAAAACTAGGTTTTGTGAGAGAGATCAAGCTCCGTTGTTATCGCACCATAGAACTGGTTTGTGAGGTATAGGGAAGCTGAGCTCAGATAAAAGTGAAAGAAGCCAGATTAGCTCAGTGGAGATTTGAGAGAGAGCCCTATACTCAGCTTCAGTACTTGATTGAGCCATGACTTGCTGCTTTTTGGAGTTCCAATACACCAGATTTCTTCCTAGGAAGACACAACCACCGGATGTGGACTTCCGATCATCTGGAGAGTTGGCCCAGTCGGAGTCACTGAAGGCATGAAGAGCGAGTGGAGTTGATGAAGGTTTGAAGTGAAAACCGAGATGAGATGACCCCTGTAGGTAACAGAGAACTCATTTTAAAGCATTCCAGTGAGGCTATAAAGGATTTGAGAGAAACTGAACTCAATTTATTGACAATATAACTGATGTCAGGTCTTGTATGGAAGAGATATTACAAGGCACCGACCAGACTATGATAGACAGAGGGATTATTAATAGGAGAGCCATTATACAAGGAGAGCTTGGTGCTTGTGGAGACTGGAGTGGAGCAAGGCTTGCAAGTCAACATATTTTCTTTGTCAGTTGAGTCACGAATATATTTATGTTGTGATAGATAAAGCCTAGTAAAATTGTGATAAACTTAAAATCCTAGAAAATAGTTGAGACTGCCAAGAGATTTTAAAGCAAACTAATTATGTAACTTAGCAATAATTTCCTGTATTGCATGTGGATCAGTGCCAGTGACTAAGATGTCATCAACATAAACCAGTAGAATGATAAGTGTGGCCTGATGTCTGAAGTAGAATAAGGAGGTGTCTGATTTAGAATTCTGAAATCCCCCCTGATTGAGAGCATGTTTGAGGGTGTGAAACCAAGCCCTGGGGGCCTGTTTGAGCCTGTACAGAGCTTTTAGCAGGCGACAGACATGAGTAGCTTTGATAGGATCCTCGAAACCTTGAGATTGGCTGATGTAAACCTCTTCTTGTAACATGTCATTGAGAAAGGCATTGTTCACATCGATTTGTTGGATATCCCATCTATGAGAGACAGCCAGTGAAAGAATAATCTTTATAGTGGAAGCTTTCACCACTAGACTAAATGTTTCAGTGAAGTCAACCATAGTTGTTTGATTAAACCCCTTAGTAACAAGGCGAGCCTTATGCTTTGCCACAGACCCATCAGCATGGTATTTGAGCCGAAATACCCATTTGGTGCCCAGAACATTCATATGAGAGGCATATGGCACTAATTGCTAGGTCTTGTTGTGAGTCCAGGCAGCAATTTCATTTTGCATAGCTAGTTTCCAAATAGGATAATTTAGAGCTTGGGAAATGGAATTAAGTTCTTAAGAAGAACAGGGAGAGAGAGCATTGGTGAGGGCAATGGTGTAGAGTTTAGGTTTGTAGATACCACTCTTGGATCTTGTTTGCATAGGATGGGTAGGTAAAGGAGGGGAAGGGAAGGTGGGTTTTAGGGTTGGCAGAACAGGAGAACCAATGTGTGAAGGAGGGAAACTAGAAACCGACAAAGGAGTAGATAAAAGTGGATAGGAATGTACCTAATGAGTGTCGTTTAATTGTGAAGCTAGAGATGACTTGTCTGCTTGCATAGGAGTGCCTCCAAGTGACCTATGAAAAGGAGTAGTAGGAACTAGAGTAGAAAGGGGTAAACACTGGTGAGAACTTGAAGCAGAAGGAGTCTGTTTTTGTGAAAAAAGAGTTGGATATGGAAATTCCTCCTCATTAAACTCAACATGGCGGGAGATGAAGATTTGACCCTTGGCATTAAGGCATAAATAGCCTTTCTAATATGGACTATAACCTAGAAATACACACTTTGAAGTGTGAAAATCAAGTTTGTGAGCAAAATAGTAACGTAGATAGGGACAACAACTGCAACCAAATGGTCTTAAATGCATGTAATTCGGCTTTTTATGATATAGTCTTTCAAAACGTGATTGATTATGGAGTTTGGGTGAGGGTAAGTTGTTGATAAGGTAGGTGGCAGTAGAGAAGGCTTCAAGCCATAGGGTTAAGGGCATATGGGCATGAGAGAGCAAGGTGAAACGTGGTGTAATGCCATTTTTATGATGTGACAATGTTTCCTTTCTAAAACAGCATTCTGTTGATGAGTACAGGGACAGGTGAAATGTGGTGTAATGCCATGTTGAGATAAATAAGGTAAAAAGGCTTTATATCCCCCCCCCCCCCATTATCTGTGTGAATAGCTTTGATCTTTAGCTCAAATTGAAGTTCTATATGAGTTTTGAATTTAATAAATGTTGAAAGAGCTTCAGAATTAAGTTTCAGTGGATAAAACTAGGTAAACCTTAAGTAGGCATCAATGAAAATGATATAATATCTATGTCCAGCAGAGGATAGGTAGGGTGAGGGTCCCCATATATCTAAATATATAATTTCAAGTGGTTTACAGATTGTTATATCATAATTAGCAAAAGGTAGCTGATGAAGTTTACCATATTTACAAGAATCACAAAAACTGACATCATTTAGATTAATGGGTAAATTCATTGACTTTTCTACAAGCTTTAGTACACTGATGGACGGATGTCCAAGTTTGGCAGGTCAAACATTGGCATTAACATTAGCAATGTTTGCTTCAACTTGATTTAAACTAGTGTTAGAAGTAAGAGAACTTAAAGCTGTAGAGTCTTTACGAGGAAATGTAGAAGATACTCTGAGTGATTTAGACTGGAGTCTTTGTTTTGTGGTAGATGTAGGCTGGGTAGATGATGCTTTAAGGCTATAAAGGCCATTCTGAAGCACTCCTCGAAGTAGAATCATTCCTGAAACCTTGTCCTTAAAAAGACAACACTCATCAAAAAATTCAACTACAATTTTATTATCCTTTGCCAATTTTGAAATACTCAAAAGATTTTTTGTTATGGAAGGCACATGTAGTATTTGTTTTAAAGCTAGAGGTGTATGTGTGTTATCATGAAATTGAATGAATGATGAACCAATATGAGCTATAGCTAAGGCATTACCATTTCCCACTGTTAGTTGCTCCTTGCCTCCATATTCTGAGCCAATGGACAAGTTCTAAATATCTGCTATAACATGGTTTGTAACACCACTGTCTACAAAC